>OMOV01099203.1:0-11344 GCA_900312565.1 Beryx splendens | reverse complement strand
GTCATAAATCCAATATGTTTCCACATGCTAAACTTTCCAAAACATAAGTCATGAACCAAAGGGGAATTAGATAAGTGTTGGGAGAGTTTATGTTTTGGCTAGGAAGTACTTAGTAAATGTGTTTTTAACAAGCTTCTAACAGCTTCTTAGCAGCCAGACCTTTCTTTGCCATTAGCTGTCTCATGACCTGAGCTCAGTACAGTAGTTCAGCTATGTGTCTCTCAGGGCCTCAGCAGTTTTGAGAAGGGGAGGTGAGCAGACACAATTGACGAGTTTGATTCGAATATCAGATATTTATCATTTGAAAAAGAGGCACCTACTATTAAAAACACAGAATTTAAACAGATTATACTAGGTAACCTAGTTGACAGAATAATAACTTTTACTTTAACGTTTAGGAATAGAACTCTTCCTTTTTCTTCCTAAATTGATCTGGCTCAAGCCCACATCCTTAAATATGTAACTTACCTTATCATTATAATTTGCAGCTCTCATTATACATCTTAATGTTTACTTAGTACACCTATTAAGCTCTTTGAAATAATTTAATGGAAGATGATTTCTAATAGTGTGGGTGGACCTGGTTGGCAGGATAATCACGGGCACTGCTGCACAAAATTCCAAGCCTTGAATCCTTTAGGTACACTTTGAACTTTAAGCAAAGAGGTGATGATGGTGTGTGTATGTAATGCCATCTGACATCTTTAACGTCTTTAATGAAATGTGCATGACATCTTTTTAATGGAATTGACAGCTACTAAGTAAATCTGGGGAGAAGGGGATGTAAAGACTTGCCACCACACCCTTGGCAGATGTTAACTTTGTGTATGGACTGAAGTCTGCAGTATGGGTGTGGCTTCCCTAATAGAGCCTATTGATCAGTTGTGTTTTCCCAGACTCTTTCATAGAAAAATTGGAAGCAGCTGCACCATCTGCCCCCTCTGCCAACAAGCTTTTGCTGAGATGTGTGTACAGGACAGTGGGCCATATTTTTGGAATAAGTATGAATGTCTAAACCTTGTAACTGAGCAAGCTCAGGCCTTCCTCACAGTGAGGTCTAGCTGGACGGATGCAATTCTGCCAGTTGTATTCAGCTCAATACTTAAGCTTTCTGACTGATCAGTACATAGCTGTGGCCTCATGTTACAATTTTGGGGTTTGATTTTATTTTCTCTTGATTTTATCTCGGTTCATGTCCTTTTTTCCTTCCTACAATATATTCCTGTAATATTGTCACCATCTTGTTTTAGTTTGAATCGACGACTCAGCTTAAGCAATTTTACTTCAAAAAGGTGGCAGTTGGTATCCAGTCTGCTCATCAGAGGGAGTGACATTGCCAAACGAGGTCAACAACCACCACTACACCACACGACCTCACTCAGTCTTTTCTCTTCTGAAGGCTGCAGCCAAGGCTGGCAGCTTCTGTTGGCAGTCTGCGGCCTTCCAGGCGAAAGAAGCGGGTGTTGCCACGATGTGACAAACAACACAAACAGTGAGACAGCATCGGGTTGCAGCGCCATTGTCTGGACCGAGCAGGCTTAAGAAAACAGACATCCACCTCCCGCTGTGGCCCGCTGTTTGGGCTCCACAACACTGGTTACCAGTTGTGAGCTCAAGCCAGTAGCAAAGCCCATCACATTCGTCATTCCCCTCAGCCTCTTCCTGTCTTTTGGATGAGGGGAAAGCGCTGCTCTCCCCTCACACAGCCCATCATGGGTAATTCTCTGCTTTGTTATGACGGCTTTACGGCCTTGGCGGCCTCCAATCGGCCCCCATGTATGGATTAACCATAGAGAATAAAGCCAGTAGACTTCAAAGCCATAGGCAAATTAAATATCAGGAGATTTATTTTTTGATCTTCAGAGATGAATCGCTGTGTCGTAAGGCTTAGAGGGAGTATCCCATGACTGGCAGTGGGACCATAAAGATTAATAGCAGAGGGAGACTCAACATTCGGCCCTCCAACCTAGGCAGATATTTGTTTGATATGAATATTTGAAGTGCATGAGGTGTCATTTAAGGGTATTAGATAATGTGAAAGAGAAGCTCTCAAATTCATGTTATTTCTTTTTATTTTACTCAAGCTTTTGTGCAAAAATATATATATCAAATTCTCGAAAACATGCTGAGGAATCCTAAACAGTATAATTTTCTCTTTTCCTGTCAGTCTCTTGTCATGTATTTCAAATTTATTGCATGTTATGATCCTACATTGGCAAAATGATCAAAGCAGACAATGAATATGGCCCATCAAAGCAGATAAAAGAAAAAAATATTGGCCATGTTGCAAAATAAAATTGGATTTTGTCTTTTTGGATGTGCTTTGATATGAAGACACACAAACACGCGTACGTACACACACGCAAACTCACAGACAGAGAGAGAGAAATGGATACTCGCTACAAATTTGCACAAACTTTGATTCAATTAGCATCACTCTAGCCTAGTGTTGCCCAAACAATGGCTCGGGAGTGAAATCTGGTCCTCCAGATGGTTCAATGGTAGCATGATATATAGCCTCTTTTGATGCAGCCTAGTCACATGTGATGTGTGATTTTCAGTTGCATGTGTTGCATTACTTTCTTATTCTATCAGTTTCAGTTCCCTTACTATTAATGTTTTTTCCCAGTTTTCTTTTAACTCTCCTCACTGAAAGACTGAGGCTCTAGACTTAACACATGTCTCATAATGAGAAAGGACAGACTGTCTACGCAACTTCAGGAAGGAAAACTGGCCCAAACTAGGACTTCAACCAGCTGCTAAGTGAATGAACTGAAGGGGACTATTATAAGAAGTGATTCAATTGAAAATGGCTTCTTTCCACGGTCTGCGCAGCAAGAAGCTCAAGTTCTTCTGTCTGGATTATAAAAGAGCCATTTTTCTTAGTGAGGTGGCATTCAGAAAAAACACACTAACCACACGTTCAGAGCCAGTGACAAAGCTGCAGAAATCACCGAAGGCCTCGCAGTGAAACTGAAGCTCTCTAATAACGGAAGGTGTTAAGGTTCGGACATACACACACAGTAGATTATGTGGAATTTTATAAAGCTTCACCAGTTTCCACAAGAAGCGAGGATGGCTGCACTGAAAAATGAAAAGAATGATGATGAAGGAAAAGATTTAGGGGCTGGGCAGAAAGATATCAACACATCTAGACCTAATCAAAGCAATAGAGGGGGGGGCTAAAACCCAAAGACAACTCATTCTCCGCAGAACTACAAGGCCACAGTGAAAACAGCCCAATACAAATGGCCAAATCCAAACAAAATCACAGAAATTAAAATATCTGGGCGACGTGACCTTCACAATCTGGGACATGATTCAGCAGACTGTCTCCTACATTTCTGGAGTGCAGTGCTGCTCACCCAAAGATCATTCTGTCTGAGGATCTGATGGGTTTCAGAGAGGAGACAGAGTGGGGAGAGGGGGAGCAGCTTCCCAACAACTGTCAAAGTTGAAAGCACATAGGCTGGTCATGGAGTTTGACACAGTCACCCTACATGAATATTACTGGGGATGTGAACTATAGAAAACAAGGGCTAGAGGTGGTAAAAATCTAACTTGTAGCATGAGGATTTATTGAAATAAACTTGTTCATCCTCAGCTCCTTCTTCCACTTAAATGTCCTAAATTTGCTCTATTCTTATTTACATAGTTTTTCTGTATCTTCCAATCTAATGCTGCAAGGACAATTTCCCCAAATTGATAATTTAGATTTAATCTAATCTATAATAAAATAATGTTTGCACACATGACAATTTCAGTCACGGGTGCTGGGAGAGAGAGAAAAAAACATAAATATATGAGGCTCCCGCACATCTACTTGCAAATCTTTTCATTTCGGTCATAGACCTTTTTCAAAGCAGCAGTAGGCTAGGTCATCACTGACAGCAGGTGTGGGACAATTAACAATCAACATAATAAATTAGCCTATCAACATTAGCTTCATCTAGCACTGGCCCAGGTTACCTTCTACACACAGGCTGCTCTCTTTTGACCGTGCCTATACTCTTACTTCTCCAAGTGCTGTTTGCCACTGTCTTCTCCCCAGTGTGATGAAGGTATATTTATATCAACACATACGGTGTGTTGATGATGAATACAGAATACGGTCATTATCAGGGTGAAACATTGATCCCCGAAGGAAACAGAAAGCTCAGATAATAAGTGTGCAGCTGGACTCTCCATTCAATTGAAACCAGCCTCCATCTACTCACCTGTTGATAGTTTTGGTGATGATGTCATATGATATGGTCTTTCAGGATTTTTATTGTCTCCGCCAGGCGAAGCTTGGAGGGGATCATGTGTTCAGTCGTGTGTGTGTGTGTGCATGAGTGAGTGTGTGTGTGAGAGTGTGTATCTGTCTGTCCGCAGCTAATCTCATATACTACTGCACCAATCAGCCTAATATTTTTTGTGCACATTTATGTATGCTGTATGCTCAATGACCTCTCATGATTGCGGTGATTCACAATTTTTGAAAAAACTATTTTATTCACTGTTTTATACCATCATGACAATGACCAAAGATAACAGAGAAGATAACAGAAACGGGGATTTATTCATCTCGTATCGTGACTAACTTTAGTGGATCATAACATATCGGATATGGAATTGATCTGCAGATGCTCCGGTTCAAAACGAGACCAAACTTTCCTATGGATGTCAGTTTTTGAGCCACGACAAAGGCCAACATGTGGCCTGCAACAGATGAGGTAAGGCTTGGATTTAGCTGACTGACTGTCACGTTGACCAAAAAGTTGCTCAGTTACCACCACCATAAGTGATGAGTTAACCAACAAATGCATTTCAGCAGCGGCTGACATTATTGAAGGTTTTAAACGACCACTGTTGTAATGTTTGATTGAATGAATACAAACCACAATTGTTTCACCTTGGTGTGCAAATCTGGGTGAAAATGCCAACAAAAGAACCCGCCAACACTAATCTAAGTGTTGGCGGGTTAATCTTACTAATGTAAGGGAGCCGGTGTTAACAGGTGTTGTGTCCAAGTCCAAGTCCAAGTCTTGTCCCCCATCAGATAGTGTTTTCCGTAGCGGTGCCCTTCACACTTGGGTTTAGGTTTAGGTTAGGTTATGGTTAGGCGTAGCGGAGCCTGGCGGAGATCTCCACTCTACTGAGTGCACTTTTCTAGTTTGAATTGGAGCTTGAGCAATCTGTAATGATTTTCAGTCACAATAAATACGGTCTTCACCGATATTAATACTACTATATGTTAAGATCTGAAAACCTTTCAGCCCCTCTTTTCCAACCTCCACTTGCTTTCTTAGCTCCAAGAATCTACTGGCTCAGAAGAAACCCAATCCACGTTTATTTTACCCTGAGTATTAGGGAATGATTGTTTGTGTCTTTGCGTGCTGATGCTCTGTGGGTTTCTCAGAGGCAGACTGTGAGAGGGGTAGCGGGTGCCAAGTTAAGATCTCACCAAGGAGGAAAAGTCATAAATTACCGACCAGGCAATGTTTAAGCGGCTCCATGCCGATTTCCATTCCGATGCACTGTGGTTTTATTGCTTATCTATTCCTTGCCCGTGGCAAACGTTTTCCCAATAATATTTGGATCAGTCACGCTCAGTCGTGTGGGTCTTTTCCTTCTATCCTTCTTGTAAATGCTATGTTTGGGTTAGGAGCGACATCGGTGACCAATGAATTGCTCATGATGTTCACTTCCCATAAGTGCAGCTCCCACACGCCCTTTAGCAAGGCAGCGAATCTCCACATCAATCTGGTGGAGATGCCCCCATCAACAACAACACTCTATCAAAATTACTGAGTGGTTCTCAAGTGTGAATGTGTAGAGAGGATGTGTACTGCATTCTACCTGCCAATATGCTGCCCAAAAGAAACATTACCAGCCACATTGCCAGGTTAAACAGGACTGCCCCCTACCAATATAATTACAAAACACCCTGATGATGTTATCTGTTTAATAGATTACTATGTGTAACATCACTTTTGTTTGAACCATTCTTTTAAAACAGAAAAAAAAAACATTGAGAAGGAATCTACTCTTGGCATGAATAGCACTGAATTTTAACAGAAATAAATTTAACATAACAATATGAATTCCAGGTAAAATACAGCAAAAAAGTAAGAAAAATACATAGAAAAACTCCATGTTGTAATGAGCTTCTCCAACTGCAGATCTTTCCAGAAGTCAGGGGGAAATGTAAGACAAAAGGTAATATTATGGATGTACTGTATGTCCTTGTATATTCACCACCCACACAAACAACTACCAAGTCTCACTTTAAAGACATACAGGACAGTAATGTCTCACATTTCACACCTCATTTCCTGAAATAGGTGATAGGTGATATTTTACCCACTGTAACCCTATAGAACATGTTTCTGTCTCTGCCCAAATAGCCTACATTGTTCATTATTTATTAAACACTACAAAACTACAGTCATGTACTTGAGGATATCCTCCCTGATGTTTGTGGTTTGAAAGATTTATTAATTTTTGCTCCTGTTCTCTCCAAATGTAAGTCAAATATAACGAAGAATTCATATTACTATTTTTTTCTTTTCATCTAAGGAAAGGGTACTTTGTTTTGATAAGGTGTGGCTACTATAATGCCTCTACTTAAACCTGATCCCCTTTCAAATGAGTCCTTGTTCCCAGTATAGTTCCCAGAATAAAGCACCAGTGCACCTTCATCCTTCACCCTTAAATGGCTGTCTTGCGTTCAGGAACATATCCCACCTTCTGCATGTCTTCTGCGTTTTACCGCCGCTGCCAGCTCCTGCTTTTTAGCACTCTCATGCAATAGCGGTTGCCTCCTTACCTTTCTCACACACCGAAAAAAGTCAAAGCACTTTCATCTTGGCTTAATTATTATATAGAGGGTGTGGCGTGGCAGAGAGGGAGGGCATGGGAAGTGAAGACTACATGAAGAGCAGACACTTGGCGGAGTCCACAAAGAGCAAGACGGGATCAATGGAAGTGCCTGTTGGTGGAGGTAACACAATCTGGAGGCTCTTTCTAAAAAGATCGGCCCAAGCCCTTATGATTGACTGTGCGCTAACCTCGGAAGAAATGTGAGGGATTTGGCCAGTCAAAACATCAGTCGTGATTACAGAGAAACGGGAAGGAGAGGAGGAGAAAATGAGGGAGGATATAGATTGTGCAGTATGTGCAAACGATGGCTTACCCAAGAAAGAAAGCGCCACTTAAACACAAAAGTAATGTCCTTGAGACTTGAAACTGGTCCAAGGTCTCTGCATTTGCTTGTAGTTAAAACCACGCTAGTTATCCATGCCAGAAGGTGCTGCGGAAAAAGCAGGTTAATGTCAGTGTCGACTGAGGTTTTCTTCTACATAAAGAAACATTCCTGGATAGAGATATTAACCAGTAACTTCACATTATTTCTGCAGAAGCTGCTTACTTAAATAGATTAAATTAGAGTTAGTGTAATGTTTCAGAGGGAATCAAGCCTCTCAACTGAAATGACAGAGGTCAGGCCTAAAAAAATTGGTTTGATTACAGGATTTCATTAAAAATCCTGATTTGTAATCACAATTTACTGTTTCCACGATAGTTTTATTTTGTACGCCAAAGTCTTCACCCAGCAAATGTTACATTCTTTCTGTTGATTCGATACAGAGGTGTATCTTGCACTGCTTATCTTCATGATCATTTTTTTAGCTGCAGCACAGTACATAAAGTCAAAAGCATGCTTTCCTGGGGAGTGTTTCTCCCAGTGAAATGTTTCCGTTGCCGTCAAACTTGGAAGGGCTTGTCTGGTTGGAACCGAGGGAAATGGCAACAACCATTGAAAAATGATGCGTCTCTCATTTTTCCTCAAAATGTTCCATGTGGTTGTGAGACAATACTTCACACAAGACTACAGGGGTAAGAAAAACAGAGATGTTGAGATTTACTTTGGATTTCCAAGTGTTATGTCAATCCAAAGTATCAGTTTCACCTGCTTTTTTGCTATAACATACTGGTTGTGCTTGCCGAAGAGCCAAAGGATTTCGGCCAATTAGCTCAGCCAACTGCAATGTTTGTCCCATCAGTGGAAAAAAAAAGCATTTCTCTAAATGTGGAGCATTATTCAGCACATGATAGGGAGGCCCTCCCAGTAACTACAGGGCTCTGATTTTACTTGAAGAGGAAGGAGGTGCTACGGCCAAAAAGGTTTGCTTTAGAGCATTCACAAAAAATAAGAACATGACTGTAATTTATTTCCTGGATCCGTAGGAAAGGTGTGCAACAACGATTTTGTTTGTTTTCAGTGAGAGTCTGAGAATTTTTGGTTCAGCCTGGTTCAAAACCAAAAATGGACAACAATTGACACGTCAGCCGTTAGCCGGCAATCCAGCGGAGAGCAGATCAGGATTTGGCCTTTCTGAACCTCCAGATGTGGCAGAAAGAGAACATTTGGTTGTTTTTATAATCGACACACCTCCTTTACACTCACACTTGATATCCTGTATATCCTGTGAAGAACTTGAAAGGGGCCAAGTTAGCTTTTCCATCGCGGCTTGCCAAAATCTTAAAAGTTATTATCCTCTGATGCATCGCCTCCTCGATGTGTGTCAATTTGAAACCTGTACAACTGAAGTGTTAGGAACATGAAAGCAGCTTATCTGTGTGCTTCTCTGTGTGGTTCCTGGAAGCTTGTTTTATTCACCAAAGGTCAAACATATTGACTGTTTTCATCTAGGCTGCTTTGGGTCCGCTCCCAGGACACGCGGCCCTATGGCCTGAAGTAAAACAAATATAAAGTATATTTTAACTGAGTTTGTGATGGTTTAAATTACATTTTTTTATCAGTCTTAATTACTGAACGTCATAGAACTAAGCCTGCAGACAAAGAGAGTTTTGCTGGATCCGTTGCTGACATTTTAGTGAGATCAAATCTACATCTACAGCTAGCCTGTATACAACCATCTAATCTCTGACCAGCCTGGTATGTTGATTTACATTGTATCTATATAGGATGTGGATGAGATACTGTGACCATTGAACTGTTTCGTGCCCTTTCAGGGACTCGCCTCTCATAACAGGGGGAGCTGGAGTCCTTCCCCACGCCCTTCAAATTGAGCTGTCTCTGGGCGAAATCCTTGTCTAGATGCTCTCTCTTAAAAGCCCTTTCCAGACACTTTATTAACGATACTATAAAAATGATAGATGGTAGCCATATAAAAACGTCACATTCCTACTCAGTCCACCCCCATCCTGTTAGGCTTGGATTTTGAGCGGTTTGTTCCCTCTGTGTTTACCGGGATGCCTGTATCATCAGCCGGGCTCGAGAAACGAATGATGCGAGGGATGGATATACAGCTGGCGCCCGATCAACACGTTGTCAAAGGTTCGGCCGGTAGCAGGTGGATGAAGAGCGTGCCATTCAGCTGGACATTAGGATTGAGTCTTTTTTTCCTTTCTCACTTGATATACCGCTGCTGTCAAGTTCTGCAATCTCTGGGAGTAAATCATGAAGTAACAACAAGAGAGCGCTGTTGAGAGAGCAAGAGTTTATGAATCAGTCTCATCACTTCATCATGTTTTTGAGCCTTTAGTGATGCATGTTTTGCTCACGCTAAAGATAGTGTGGTGTGTATGTTCTGGTGTGTATGCATATGTGTGTGTTACCGAATGTGAACTGCAGTTTGATTGTACAGGTATATGGATATATTGTGTATATGGAGAGGCTGTGTGCTGCTATATCACCTGTGTTTTCTTGAATGCCCAAGACAAATTTCTCCTAAGAGACAAAAAAGGCTATCTAATTTATGTCCAGTGCATGGATTTTTTCTGTTATTTTTTGTTGGACATTGATGTATTTTGTTAATTTGCATAAATCTGTTTTTGCATACTCTTTTCATTACTGTTTTGATCTGTCTTTTGATGCTCAGTGAGCTATTTATAAATTTTACCTGATTGACTGCTATAAATTATAAGTTACTGATCACAGAAAAGTATACAAAATATACTTGTTTCCCCTGTGATCGTGCAAACTGTCTGGCACTCACTGTATTATCCCATCTGTCCTCTCTGGTTCCCCCCAGCAGGTTAAAACAAAGGCGAATGCTTATTTTCAAAAGCTATATGATCCAGTGCTTGCATGCATACATACAGACTTCCATATGCAGAGACAGTATATGACTATAAAAGGAGACACACCAAACACATACCGCAGTCATATACCCCCCCCGCACCCCCAGCACACACACACACACAAACACACACACACTTCCCAATCCTGCTTCATTCCTTCAAGTCATTACTGACATTAATATCAATAATATCCCCACAAATGCCATACTGAAGTTCATCATCATCACACACAGTCACACTGATCTTTGCTTGTCACGCTCGGCAGACTGAATCCAACTCATGACATTTTCCCCCACTGCATATTTCATGTAATGAGAGGGAGAGACTATTATCTGGGTGTCGTCTGTGTAAACAGACTGTGCCTGGGAGTAGCTTGTTAGTGTACATCACTCCCCACTGCTGCTGATGTAAGCAGAGCTATTTTCCAAATTTTCCAAGCTCCCTGCTGGCATCTGTTTAGCCTTCAACATGACCACATGACAGAGAGTCAATATTATTCAATATTCTTTATTATGGACCTAATTTCATCATGAGGATAGTATGCGGTCTGCAGTAGTTTTGATTTTTGCTTGGGATTTTCCCTTGTTCGTCTGAAGCATTACATTACATGTGGAGATCAATAACCTCATATTACCATATTCACAAATGATCTGTAGATTTGTGTAGATTCACTTCTCCATTTATTCATCTGTTTCCTCTAATGGGAATGATTTGTCAGTGACGATTCAAATGGGTTGCATGTTTGTGAAAAGGCATCCTATCCAAGAGTGCTCAGCCATTCATTATTCATTTATTCCTAAATGAAAATGTCTGTATTCTCTCAAGAGAAGTTTGATGGGTTTGAGAGTGGAGCGAGGATGCCTTGACAGATGCAGCCAATCACCACAGCAAATGAGAGGGCAAGATTTGATTTATCACAACTGGGACTTCTGAAGTGTGTGTGTGTGCGTGCGTGTGTGCGTGCGTGCGTGTGCTTGTGTGTAAGGGTGTGTGTGTGCAGTGCAGGGGGGGGCTATCTGATGCAAACTTAAAAGATTTACGGAATGCGTAGGGGTGTGTTTGGTTTGAAGGTTTGAGATACTGTATTGTTAATTTGGTGCAGAGTGTGGGGGAGCAGAGAGCATGTGGATGGAGGGGGGGCGGGGTTAGGGAGTTGGTGAAGACAGCGGGGGAGTGGGACACGTGACGGCCAGTGGGGGAGGAGGGGAAGGGCAGTAAGAGCAGGGGGATGTTTGGAGAAGGTCAGATCGGAAGG
>OMOV01099201.1:8565-26498 GCA_900312565.1 Beryx splendens | reverse complement strand
ATTAGGAGAAAAGAAGTTTGTATTTCTTATTTTCTCCTTAGAGCTTTTCACACTGCACTTAGCCCCGGCCTAAGGGAGCTGTTAGCCCCTGGCTAAGGGAGCTGTTAGCCCCTGGCTACGGGAGCTGTTAGCCCCGGCCTAAGGGAGCTGTTAGCCCCTGGCTACGGGAGCTGTTAGACCCGGCCTAAGGGAGCTGTTAGACCGGGCCTCAAGAAGCTGTTAGCCCCTGGCTAAGGGAGCTGTTAGCCCCGGCCTAAGGGAGCTGTTAGCCCCAGGCTAAGAAAGCTTTCACACTGGCACAATCCTGGCACATTCCAAAGTGGGCTAACCCCGACTTTAGCCCAGGGCTAGCTGGCCCTGCTCCGGAGCAGGGTTAACCCCGACTTTTCAGGGTTATCCCCAGAAAATTGTTTAAAACCAGGGTTGTCTGTTGGCTGTGTGAACAGGGTTAGAACACTTTTGCGTCTCTTGTGTGTTGTCCAATCAAATCAAACTTCTTTTTCAGAACGTTGCTAAGCAACGACGCATGGTATTCCTAGGCTCAAGTGTTTTTATCACCACAGAATATTCAGACACAGGCTAACAGGATGCTGTGTGAATCGTTAGCCCTGGGCTAAGAGTTAGCCCTGGGTTAAATGTCAGGGGTTAAGATAACCCTAGGCTAAGAATGTGCTGTGAGAAAAACCCTTCTAGTCTCATTTTTTTCAGTCTTTATCATTTGTATGTGCAAACAAACTAAACTAAACCTAGGTATGCAAACAGTGGCAATTAATAGATGGTAAGGCAATAATAGATCAGTGCACTTGCTGTGTGACACCCACTTGATCTGGCCTCCGCAGTATACCAGTGACGACTTCCTGCAAGGTGCCGTCCCCTCCGGCCACGATCAGCATGTCTGTCTGCTCCATGAGCTCTATCAGCTTCTTAGCTTGGCCTTCATAGTCTGTCTGTAGAGGAATAATACACTGTATTTAATCTTGATATTACACTAGGTGTTCCCTGCCGGGGTCAGTAAAAGCTCTGATGTGTTCAAACAGAAAAACACCAAACGATACCTTGACGATTGTAATCTCCACACCAGCCAGGTGTAAAATAGGGGCAGCATTCTTCTCAAACAAGTTGTTGGCTTTTCTGAGGAGAGCAGGGAGAAGAGTGAGACAGGAAACAAGAAACATGCAGAGACAAACTGTCATAATATAATACTTGAAATAGGTGGCAGAAGTGTAGAGCAGTCTCTGGGAGTTTTGTTAGAGGTTTTGAGATGTGTGTCTTACCCACTGCAAGCTGCAGGGTTCAAAATAACAGTTGCTTTCCTCAGCTGCTCCTGTGGCGCTATCTGTTGTCGCCCAAATTCCTGTCACAGAAATGACAATTATAAATACCATAGGAAGGTTTGAGTATTATAGAATACGTTAATGTAGTGCAAGCCGAGGCAGGAGACACTATGGACACAAAAAGAAGTGATTTCTTACCCGGGCCTCTAGACAAGCTTCCCTCCGCAGAAGACTGTCACTGATAAGACACAACACACAACACATAAATTATAAGACACATGAACAGGCCCACCATCTAATCCGTCTGCTCCTTCATGTTGTGGCTGACATGTTGGATGTGCTGATCCTGAGCAACTATCGATCATCTACAGCAAACTTAGAAATCTGAAGTCAATTTATCATGTTTATGGTAATGTGGAGAACGCAGGTAACCCACCAGTGTTTACCATACAGCCAGTGTCCCCCATAAGACAGGACACACACGGCGAATGTGGACTTCTTCCAGTGGTTCCGCAGAGTCCGAAACACTTTCACAACCCGGGCCATGGTGTCGCCCAAAACGCCCCACACCCTTATTCAGTTAAATGCTTGACTTATGGTGGTACCGGCATCTTTCAAGTCATACATGACACATTTTCATCCCAGCGGTCACGGCTGCACCGCTGTCAAACTGGCATGGACATGTTGGTGTAACGACAACACAGTACCGCTCAAAACAGAGCAAGACGAACCATGGTTCCGCCTGCGGTGCAGAGAAGCATTTCAGCACGGCAAAGCACTGTTTTTTATTTATTTATTTACAACTTTAATTAAAAATAACATTTGAAAAATAAGGGACATTTTAAAACAAATTAACACAGAAACCTCAGAAAGTCAAATGTAGCCGTCTTGCAGTCTCCTACTTGTGAACTACAGTTCCCATGTAGCAAATCTATGCTGAACTGTGCAAGGACCCCGCCTGAAAAGATTGTCCACAAAGTCATCAATTTTCAAAATATGCATTCAGCTTGAGTACCCAGTGTACATATAAGAGCTCTATTAGCAAACCTTTATTTAGG
Source organism: Beryx splendens (assembly GCA_900312565.1). Classification (NCBI taxonomy): domain Eukaryota; kingdom Metazoa; phylum Chordata; class Actinopteri; order Beryciformes; family Berycidae; genus Beryx; species Beryx splendens. Next base: position 24,166 of record OMOV01099201.1, on the reverse strand, counting down.
AAATGTGAACAAAATATGTTTAAAGGATGAATTAATTTAAATTTCGTACCGGCACAAGGCCGGAAGCGTCTGTCCAATTTTCCAAATCCGTGTTTATCATGGCGGCGCAGATGGCGGTAAATTCGGGTATGAACTATATTTGTTTCAATTATAACGAAATTACGAGAATTACTGCTAGTAGCTTTTAGTCGTTGTTGCCCAAACAAGCAGATACACATTTGCTTTCAAGCGCCACTTCCACCCCATGCCGCAGGTTTCGACCACATGGTTGTGGATCTGTCAAGTTCAGGCATGAGCGGCTAGGCTAACTTAGCCTAGCTTGCAAGTTAACGTTACTGAGCTAGCTAATAATTTACTTTGACTGATAGGTGGTGGGGAAATGTTTTAGTCTTACTTTGCACGCTTAGCACTTGATGTTTTCCTAGTAAAACCGAGGCCATGTGCATTTGAAAACTGACCCAGTGTAGCTGCAGTCACAGCTGTCAGCAGACGAGTTATTCGAAAGCAAAAGTGACACAAAATTGAATTGATCAAAGTTGAAGCAAAGTTGTTGTGCTTGGCATAAGGCAAATTCACCTCCTTGTGCCATGCCTACTGCTTAATTCGTGTAAAATTTAAACTACCCACTGCTATCTATCAATGAGCCTCGATCACGTGTTTACACACAGTCCAGTCAAGTTTATGTGTATAATCCTTAATCACGGTCTCAAAGGGCTTCACAACATTATGAAAACAATAAATGAAATTGACCGCCCCAACCTGAGACCCTCAACTGAGGACAAGGAAAAACTCAATAGGAAAAAAGGGAGGATTCACAACACGCCCACTTCTGTCACCTGAGGCTGTATAAGTGGTTTTGTTTTTTTTGTGATGAGACAAGGCCCTTGACAGTTCATGTACCCACCTAGGAGCCAGTCTGTGGGGGCCGCTGAAGGAGCTATGGGAGACGGTGGAGGGTGCCGTGTTGAGGAGACAGCCGGAGAGCGTCCACCTCCTCGACCTGCAGCTGAAGAAACACAAGCCGCACTTTCTGTCGCTCTTCAAGAACCCTGTGAGATGTTTGAATACGCAGATCACTGCCACTTTGCATTTGAACATTTCATATGTCTCGAGTGTAGGTTAATTTCTAACAGACATTTGGTGTTCTCATGTTCTTCAGCCAAAGAGTGCGGAGCAGAGAGAGAAGGTGCGTAAAGCCAGCACAGAGGGCATCGCCATCCAGGGTCAGCAGGGATCGCGCCTCCTTCCTGAGCAGCTCCTCACAGAAGCCTTCATCCTCAGTGATTTGTTTGATATCGGAGAGTTGGCTGCTCTGGAGCTGCTATTGGCAGGTAATGTGCACATAAAAAAGGACATGAGCACACTAGTATTCTAATTTCACAGTTATCAATCAGGTTGTGTCGTAAATTTGGTGACCAGGTATTATGTACACATTACAGTCAACACTAGCTGTGATTTGGCAGTCTTCTTATCCAGTGATCATCCTATGGGTCCTCCTTTGGACAAAAAGCCCTATCTTGGGCTATTAGTAGAAATTGTGTTCCCCCCCCAAGGATTTCATGCCTTATGGACCCAACACTCCCACTACAGACACTGACATTTCACAAGGTGGATTCTATGAATATCTCGGTCTCTTTCTCCAGGTGAGCACCAGCAGCCCCATTTCCCAGGCCTGACACGAGGGCTGGTGGCCGTGCTGCTCTACTGGGACGGGAAGCTGTGTGTGGCCAACTCCCTGCGCTCGCTCATCCAGTCACGCCACGGCAAGACCTTCACCCTGGAGCTGAGGTATTGACACCGTCTCCACTTCCCTCACCACTACCTTTAGTGCCCGAGCCAATCACATACAAGTAGCATACGCATTCTAATACTGACAGCCACACTGGCATTGATGAAAGAGGTTTTCAAGATGACAATAACATTATTATTCCCCAAAACCTCGCTATACTCATTGACTTGTGTTGTTTGTTTTCTCGCTCAGTGGAGAGCTGGTGGCTTTGACGACGCGTTTTACAGATGAGCTGATGAGCCAGGGTCTGACTAAACGCATCCTAAGCTTGGTGTCAGAGATCAACGTGACACGGGAGTTCGAACGGCTGCAGAAGGAGCGCGGCCTGGGCAACGAGAAGCACAGGAAGGAGGTGAGAGCGAATGGGCCTTAATTTTAAATCATGCTTGTTGACCAAACCGATGCCAGTGCTTTCCCGGCTGTGACTGAAGTGGAAACATCATGTAGTGGAAGATTACAGAGAGGAATATGGACATAATTCAATTTTATACCCTCTCTCTCTCTTGTCACCAGGTATCTGACCTCATCAAAGAGAGCAGACAGGCACTGGCAGACAGCCTGTTTTCATGGACCTGCCAGTCACCTTTGACCAAAGACGACACCTTGGCTCTTATTGGCCACCTGGAGACGGTGACAGCTGAAGCTGATGGCTCATTGGACGGCGTGAACCTGGCTCTGGTCATGTCACTGCTCTACTGCTTGGATGTCAGCTTCCTAGAGCAAGGCACGGAAGATAGAGAAGGTGAGAGGAAAGGAAAGTTTGCTCATTCATTTGCTCACGCCTGTGATTTTCCACAAGTTCAGCTTTGATTCACGTCAGTGGTTAAATCCAATAAGAAATACTTCATTCATGCACAAGAATGCTTTCAGGTTTAGTATTTTACGTTCACAGTGAATGAAGTATAAGCTCTAAGCGTTGTGTTCTGCTAGACCTGCTCCAAGCGCTGCCGCTGCTGACGGAGAGGCAGTATGTGTCTGCGGTGCACAGTCGTCTGATGGAGGGCCAGCCATGGAAGCTTCCCGGCCTGCAGGCTGTGTGTCGGCTGGCCTGGGCCCTGGCTCTGAGGGCCCTGTCCCAGCTTCCACAGGGCTCCGGTAAGACCTCTGTATCATGGACATGCATGTTTGCAATGATGCCTCAGAAAAAAATAATATTATTGGATTATTTTAATTACTGTGATGATTATGTTAAATCTATTGTTATTTTGTATGTTGTGGCTCACTGTGTAGTTTATTCTAATAGTTAATCTGTATCGATTTATGATATTATAGCCATATATTTTCTAATTTCTAATCATATGTGTGTGTCCTGTGCAGCCCTGGTTGAGTTCACTGAGGCGGACGAGGCGCTGGCCGACCAGGCGCTCCTGGGAGACGTCTTCCTGTTCATGAAGGAGGGCATGCTGGGATGTGAGAACTTTGCCCAGGAAGAGTTCTTCATCCGTCGCCTCCATTCGCTCATTACAGACTTCCTGGCTCTCATGCCAATGAAGGTGAGAGATGCCAGTGGTGCTGTGTTTCTTTCCAGGGTTAGATGTGGATTTGTTATGGAGCTTGTCAGAATTAGACATTTTCTTTGTCATCAGGTTTTATTTCTGTTATTTTGTATGCTGATTTCAATTAAACGGTTTACTGTCTTTGTAGGTGAAGCAGCTGCGTAACCGTGCTGATGAGGACGCCCGTCTGGTGCATATGTCCCTACAGATGGGCAGTGAGCCTCCGTTGTTGCGCAAAGACTTAGACCAGCTCATGTTCCTGGTCAGTCTTCCTTAAACACACACACACACACAAAAACGATTTTTTTTACATTTTAATTTTCTGCGAGTAACTTCTTCATTCATCAGCAGTTCACCAAAAATTAGAAGTAAATCCCTTGAGTTAACTTGCTAGTCACAGTGACTATTATACTTTGTCTCTCTAGATAGGAGAGTTTTACAGCAAGGACCCGTTTGGCCTGGAGCTGGGTCTGGAGTTCTGGTGTCCCACAGAGTCTCTCCAACACGCCTCCCTCCAGGGATCCTACCTGGGCATGGCCCTGCAGAGGCCTCCGCACAAACAGGTAGGGGCTGGCGTTTCTGGACACGAGTCTCTCCTTGCTGAAGAAAAACTGTGTTTATTAGTAGTGAAAATTCTGACTATGTTGATGACGACAGAGAAGTGTGTTTAAAGGTGTTCAGAACCTTCAAAATGTTAGCTTCTTGCAGTGGGATCTTGGTGTTATCCTAGCCTAAGGGAATGTCTCTGGAGGAAAGCAATTGAGCATCATCTGATTATGTTAAGAAAAGAAAAATGGGTTCTGTCAATATAGATGCGTAAAGATGAATGGATGGCTATATTATAGTGTTTGTCACAAACAACCAAGAGAATATCTATAGAGCTACATATATTTGTGAGGTCCTGTCTCTGCTTCCATGTTGCTCTCCCTTGAAAGTATTTAGCCTTTTGTTTAGCTTTTACTTCATACTGGTAAAATACATATTTTTCTCCTCCTGTGCTATGCTGCAGGTGGTTCTGTCTAAGTTTGTGCGTCAGATGGGAGACCTTCTGCCCTCCACCCTCTACATCTCCTATCTGCGTATGCTAAAGGGCCTCGCCAATGGGCCACAGTGTGCACACTACTGCTTCAGCCTGCTAAAGACCAACGGAGCCCCACACGGTAAGATCATATCGCTGCTGTCAGGTGAAAACCTTGTGAAGAAAAGATTCATGAGATTAATTACAATGCATTTTTGAAATTGAAAATATTTTTGAAGGTTTTCCATAAGCCCTCGGGTCATGAAATATACTTGACACACAAAGGACTATATACATTTTCAGTTAAAACATTTATAAACACCAAGATTGGCCTGACCATTTTAGTCATTTCTTGGGGCCAAAGATAAAACAACAGTAAATGATGTCTCAAAAATCTAGTAAGAGATATTGGATTAAGGTAAAAGGACTATTAAGATATCTTTTTACCTCCACCAAGGACTTATGTTTTCACCCCATCTGAAAAACTCTGAACAGATTTCCATGAAATGTGGTGGACAGATGACATGAAATGAAAAACTGAGTAGATTTTGGTGGTGATCTAGGATTTACACCATGAGACAATTAGCATTTTTAGCAATAACTATTAAACTAACAGAGATAGAGACTTGATTCCAAATCCTAAGGGTATTTTTGCAGGGTCAAGAAATCAATTTATTTTAAAATGTAACCGATAGGAATAACGTCTTTGGGTGTAACAGCAAGTTAACAAAAAAACAACAAAAAAATTCTTCAGTGTTGGCAGAGGTTTGTGCTCTCCAAGTGCTTCTAGTTTCATTTATCGAATTTAGCCTGGTAGCATTACTGAGCAGCATATTGCTATCATTGTTTTATGCAGATGCGCATGAATGTCAACTAGCTGTGTGTACATTTATGCAGGCGACAACATCCAGGGAGTAGCAGGTAACCCTGTCTCTTGGGAACACTTCTTTCACTCCCTCATGCTCTACCACGAGAACCTGCGAAGAGACCTGCCCAATCCAGATGCAGCGCACTACCGCCACCCGCCACTGAGGGGCATCACCCAGAGGGAGCTGGACGGACTCACCTCCTTTTTGCAGCTGCTCACCACCATCGTTACTTGGGTATGGTACAACATGCAGTTGGAGCTCCAAGACTATTTGGTTTTGTGCTCTTGTAGCTTTAGCTGTAAAAATGACATCGTGAAAATACGATTGGGGCTCATGGAATTTTGACTGGTTTGCCAAACTTTGACGAATAGTTATTATACCCTAGGACATCATTAAGGAAGCGTCAAGTGTGATTGGTCTATCCTAAAGTCTGAAAGTTCTCCTTGCTTCTAGGAAAGCTAGGAAATCATCTAACTGTGTTGGGGTTTTGTATGTTTTTTCAGTGTGAAAACGCTCGGCTGGCGTTGTGTGAGCACCCCCAGTGGACCCCGGTGGTCGTGATGTTGGGGTTACTACAGTGCAGCATTCCACCGGTCCTCAAGGCTGAGCTCCTGCACTGCCTGGCTGCCTTTGCGAAGTCACCAGAGATCACTGCTTCGCTCTGGCAGTCACTGGAGTACACTCAGGTTAGCAAAAAAGAAACATTACTCAAAGTGCAGTATTTAATAATATATAGAGGAACCAGTCTGTAAAAGTGGTATCATTTCGTCAATCAAGGACTGAAGTACTACATTTAAAGGAATAGTTCACCCAAAAATGAAAATTCTGTCATCTACTCACCCTCATGCCAAATGAAACACAGGTGAAATGTGTTAGTCCATATAACACACAGGGAGGTTGCCAGCACAACTCCATAGCAGCCTTCTCCAAAACAACTGAAGTCAATCAGTTGGGAGTTCAATCAGAAACTCACCCTATCTTTATCCAAAGTATATGATCCTTGTACTGTTTTGAAACAAAGTTTGTAGAGCTGGTGTTGTATCATCAGATCTTCTAACGTGCTGTAATTCCATGCTCCTCTTCTGCAGATCCTTCAGACAGTGCGAGCCCCAGGACAGAGACAGGCTGCTGGGATTGAGGTGAGTGAGAACTGATACTCAACTTTTAGCATGATTTTTGTTTTTTTTTGCACAAGTGAGAGACTAGAATTATACTAAAGTCTGCTGTTTAGTGTGAAATGCTTTCTGTTTTCAGCCTGTTAGGATTTTAAAAGTCTGTGAGCAGTGTGTGCACTGTCTTGGCTGGCAAACCTGTATTTCTGACCTGTGTTCCCGGCTCTCAGGTGGAGCTGAACGAGATCGAGTCGAGCTGTGAGGAATACCCTCTGACACGCGCCTTCAGTCACCTGATCAGCACATTGGTCGAGAGCAGCCTGCCTGTCAACCTGGGGGCGGGGCTACGCGTGCCGGGGTTCCAGCCCTACCTGACCTTCCTGCGTGACGCCGTGTTCCTCCCCTTCCCCACCAGAGCGTATCGCCGTCCAGCTGAGAAGGTATAGTGCTTAGTGTAACTCCCCCTCTCTGTCTTTTGAAGATGTGTGGCTCCCGTGAACTACGTATACACCCGGTAATAAAATACTAATGCGGATGAACGATGCATGGAGATTTTGTTTAGATCACGCACCAAACTACATTTAAACATAAAATATTCTTAAGGATAACAAACTGATTTTTTGAAACCGCCTATTTGGGGTCATTATAGAAACTTTTCCCTCTTACTACTATTCTTTGCCTTTCTTTCCACTTTTCCTCCTTCTCTCCTCCGTCAGTGGGAGGTAGCCGACGCCGTCCTGGAGGTGTTCCACAAGCTGCTGCGGGACTACGAGCCCCAGCCGTCAGACTTCGTCCAGGAGATGGTGGAGCTGCAGGGGGAGCAGGTCCCGGCCCACAAGCCCCCCGGCCACAGCATCATGTTCCACCTGCTCAACGACTCGCCCATGCTGGCACTCTGCCTCAGCCTGCTGGAGGAAGGCGTACGCCAGCTGGACACCTACGCATCCTTCCCTGGTGAGAGAGCATATGCAGCTGGTGTTAAAGAAAGACAGGAGCACACACAAACACACGCCTAAACTCGCCGTCTTCCTGTTCAGTAAAGATACATGCATACAAAAACCCTCTTACTCTTCAGTCAGGACACATATTACATATACAGACAAACCCAGTTCACCTTTTTCTGTTGATCTCTGTTTCGTCCTATCTCTCTTTTGGATTTTTGGACACACTGCTCCCCTACATTTGTAATAGAGATTGTCTGTTTTGTTTATTTTTTAATTTTTTTGGTGTGTGTGTGTTCTGATGGCATCCTTCATTACATCTCCCCTCCAGGAAAGAAGCATTTGGAGTCGGCAGTGCTGCACTGCCTGTGCCTAGTGGACTTGGCTCTGCAGAAGGAGGTTTTGTTCATGGACCTGCTGAGGGAGAGCCAGGCCTCCCTGCTGGCCTCCCCCTTGGAGCAGCTCCTCCAGGGCATCAGTCCTCAGACCCGTAGGGCCGATCACATTGTCAATATTGCCAGGTAAGGGCAGCCAGGTGGAACAGCGAGCTGTGGGATTAGCCTTGTGTTTGTGACGTCTGTTCGAGTCCAGCTCTCAACCGGATTTAATGCCTCTATCTTTCCTGTCTCTCTCCACTGTGTGATATTTAGAAATGCCATAAAAACTTCACCAGATAGAGTCATTGTAGGTCTATCATGAAATTCCTTTTCAAAGGCTAGTTGGCACAGAAAGGGTGTAACTGTCAACCCTAGCTCAAGATCCAAAACGTCACACACTGCACCCCTGAAGTATCCATATTCATTCCCTGGTTCTGTGTTGTTTGTCCCTGGCAGGTATCTGTACCACAGCAGCTCCAACCCAGAGGCAGCCTTCCAGAGTGCCAAGATCCTGCGTCGTATCGCCCGCTACCCAAACATTCAGACTAGACTGGTAGGAGATTTCACACATGACCAGGTATGTGCAAGTTTGTCTAATCACTTTTAAGATACTTTTCACGAAAAGTCACAGTGCATTTCAAAAGCACAAACTGTAAAATAGTAGTAGGCAAAAGAGAAAAGAAACAAAAAATATTGTACAGATTAGTAATTATTACTCAGTTATTACCATGTGACACTGAGACTGGATTCATATCTTAACCATACAAGGTGGTAGATTTAATGAATTTTAACTATTATCTTATTTCAGCTCCAGTAACCTTAGTAACCTTCTCTTTATTGCACTTCACATCACTTTTGTATCTCTGTCCTACAGAATGTGAGTGACAAGCTGATGGCAGGTTTTGTGGAGTGTCTGGACAATGAAGAGGCAGAGGAAGGCATCGAGAAAGGAGATGGTGAGAGAGATGCTCATCTGTTCATTGTTGTCTTTAATCACCTTTTAATTAGCCTAATCTTCTGTATTTGATTTTAAATTCTGCCACTCCTGTCTCAAGTATTAAACCTTTACAACAGTCATGCCAAAACCCACCATCCTCATCTCCCAACCCTTACTCCCAGACTCAGACCCACTGAAGAAGGTGGCAAGGATCCAACACGAAACCCAGATCCATATCCTGAACTTGCTGATCACCTCCTTGGAGCTGAAGACCCCCAACCTGGCCCTCTATCTTCTGGGCTACGAGGTCAAGAAGCCCGTTTCCTCCACCAACCTCCAGGACCCAGGTCAGACCGTGGCTTCGGCTATTGACATGTTGATTGGGACAATGATGATGATTTTAGTACCAGTTATCAGACTATAGGGACTTCCTTGCCTACTTGAAAGGAATCTCCATGACGTGTGCTCAGAGGTAGGCGATAGTGGAACAGCCTTTAACAAATGTGTACAAAGTAGATTTCCATAGAGTCTAGAGACTTAAACATTCAAAAGATGTAACCTGAGTTTATTATGGCTCTGCTGTGCACGCATTTAATTCAAACCAGCAGTGATGTCAGAATCTCGACTCTTTTAATGAGATGACCCAACAAACTGACCCTGCAGTGCTTGCTGTGTGTTACAGGTGTCCTGGGATGTCCTCGGAGCTGCCTGCACGCCATCCTGACCCTGCTGCAGAGAGGCAATGAGAAGAGATCTGGACCTGCGCTCACCCGCCTGGCTCCACACCTGGCTGAGCTCTGCTACCAGGTACTTTCATCCTCTACTCACAACGCCTGAAGATTAGACACCAACATGACATAGGGACCGGTATGAACAAAAACAAACAAAAACAAAATTCCACGTTGGCTTTTGCTTTTTGTTCCTTGCTCAGGAGGATTAATGTATACACCGCATGGCTTTTGAAGTCCTGGGTTAAATGTTTTTTTTTCTGTTTGCGTGTCTCTGTCTTCGTCTCCAACTCTCAGGTGATCTACCAGCTGTGTGCCTGCGCCGAGACGTCCGGTCCCACCATGCGCTACCTGAGGACCAGCCAGGACTTCCTGTTCTCTCACCTGCAGCACCTTCCCTTCATCCTGTCTAGTGAGTATAGGTTCCCCGCCACTTGACACAGTCCCATTGCATATAATTTAAACAATATAAGTATTAGGGGGCTTTCACATCAGGGACCCGGGCCCGGAGCCGAGTACACTTGACCCCAAAGTCCAGTTCGTTTGATTAGTGTGAACACTGTGTACCGTACCCGGGCACGGTTCGTTGATCCGTGCCCGGGTCCACTTGAAAAGGTGGTCTCGAGTACAGTTCATGTGTACTCCTGATGTGAAAGCCTCCAAGTGTACTTTGGTATGGAACAACATTACTAATGTGAAAGCTGAGCAGCAGGGGAGTGGAGAGGGGAGGCAATCATACCTAATATGAAAACACCCTTAGAAATGTTGTGCGAGCGTAGAAAAGCTTGGACTAAGGCGATGGTACGTAAACCAGAACATTCAATATAAATTAGTGGGTGTTTTGTATCGTAATGAAAAATTAATCATGAGTGAAAACAAAAATCACATCCCTGAAATATAAATGTGAAAAGAATTGTTTGACAGTAGTTCCTTTTAAAAGGTAGTAGTAATAGTATACACCTTTTTTCTTTACAAAACAATAAATGCCACTGATTGAATGTGATTCATTAATTGTTTATGAATGTACATTGTCCTTTCGGTTTCCTTGCCCTGATCTGTGCCCTGCCCTCTGGTCTCCTCAGGTAACCAGATCGCTGCCCTCTCCCAGATGTCTTGGCTCATGAAGACGGCGGCCATCGAGCTGCGAGTGACTTCACTGAACCGCCAGCGCTCACATACACAGCGCCTCGTCAACCTTCTGCTGGATGACCAGCCACACACTCGGCATACAGGTATGGGATGTGCAGTCAAACACATACAACGGTGTGCGCGGGTCCTTATAATTATATTATATATTATATAATATTATTATTATTATTTTACATTTCTATTTTAAATTCCATTCTTAATGGAATTAGAAAAGATCTTGCCAAAGCCTGCACATACACTGACACATAACACCATGATCATGATCACACACCCACACATGCACACCCAAACATGCAAAAACTGCCCAGTCTAACTCGCTTTCACCACGATTCATACAACAAAGCTTATTAACACATGAACATAAGCGCCTCTCCATTTTCTTCCCAGCTGATGGGGAATCAGGAATGGAGGAAGAGACCAGATCAGTCAGTGGTTTCCTGCATTTTGACACAGTTTCTAAAGGTTTGTAGCACCTTAGTACACATATTAATCAAATATTTTAGCTAATTTCTTTAAGATTATAATACATTTGTATTGTCTCTTATTTTTCCCCTGTTCCTGTTTCGTGTCATCAGTGCGCAGGAAGTTGCTGAGTGTGCTGGACGCCATCGATTTCAGCCAGGATGTGCCTGAGCTGCTGCAGCTAGACTTCTTCGAGCGCGCTCAGATAGAGCAGGTGATCACCAACTGTGAGCACGTCAACGAGCAAGGACACACTGTGTGCAATGTCAAGGTGGGTTTGTAGTTTGAAAATGATTTCTCTCTATTGTATTGTTTCAAGGTGTAGGCAGCTTGTTAGTGTTTCATCTACAATTGAGTCGATCCTTTGTCTTTAACTTTGGAAATGTTCCTCACAGTTGCTCCATAGAGTGCTGGTTGCTGAGGTGAACGCACTGCAAGGAATGGCAGCCATTGGACAAAGGCCCCTGCTAATGGAGGTGAGTGAGTTGTAGTTGGTAGGACTCAGCTCCTGTGCCTACTCTGTCAGAAGAGAAGTGCAGTGCTACAGTTACGCAGCAGGAACACGTGGTGAGATGCATAATTTCCTCCAAGTTTCATCAAAATCCAATCAGTGGTGTCTCAAATGACAAACAAACAAATGGGCAGATGGAAGCCAAACTTGAAATAAGTAATTCTAATAATGCTAATTAGTCCCTTGGAGGAAAAAGCTGAAGGAAGAAACTGTTTCCCGACACTCCTCTGTTCCTGGGTGCGTTCTCCTAGGAGGTGAACTCGATCCTGCAGCAGGTGGTGGAGCGGAACCGCGTCCGTCGGAGCCTGAGTGCCAAGCGCCACGCTCTGCAGTCCTGGAGGAGCCTGGTAGAGACGCTGCTGACCGCCTGCCCCGCCGAGCTCATCCCTGCTGACGACAGGCAGCTCATCATCAGAGACCTGCTGCTAGACCTGCATGATAAGGTCCGGGAAGATCGGTGTCATATGGAGGGTGAAATTGTTGCAGAAATAACTGTGATTATGGATACAATGGTGATGCAGTAGGTTTAGCTAAATACTATCGGAGTCACCACATAATCACAGTAAGGAATGTTCTCAAGTGGATTATGGGTTTTTTGCAGTCAGTTAATACAGCAGAAATACATCTAAATGTTGCCATGCACTTTCCAGGTGTTATCTGAGGATGCAGCAGGAGAGCTGATGCCCATTGTTGCCGGGGCGGTCTTCACCCTGACAGCCCACCTCAGCCAATCAGTCCTGTCTGAGCAGCAGCAGGGGGCGGGACTAGAAGGAGTGGCGTCGTCCGGCTTTGCCTCCATCGCCAACTCCGCCCTCCACCTGATCCTCCGCAAGCTGCTCGACTTCATCCTCTGTACCGGTGAGCAATGAGTGTCTCACGCCTCTAAATGAGAGATCCAACTTCAGTTTCATTGCATTAGATTGCAATATTAGTTATTTGAATATATATAGTCCCGCTGATAAATCACTGCAGGTTTTTGTTCTGTATTAGTTGCTTGCTATTTTGTTGCTACCAACTGATCGTTATTCTAATGTTGCACTCATTGTCGCTCTGGGTAAGAGCATCTGCTAAAATGTAAAATATGAAACATAGAAGAAATTAATTTGTGCCTCTAGGAGAAAATGCAAACCAGGCTTATTATTTCTTTCAAACATTTCTGAGCTGACATGCAACAGTTATGGAAAAGGCCCAGGGTGGGAGCACTGTATTTTAGTCTTTAAATAAGCACTTGGGCTTTGAAATGAGAGTTTAAGACTTATTATTGTCTTCTTCACTTCAAGGAGGTGGATTCCAGCGTCTGCGCGCTCACTTGTACGGCTCCCTGCTCTACTACCTACAAATCGCCCAGAAACCTGAAGAACCAGACACTCTGCAGACAGGTACAACACAGACACACAGAAGTATTACAGCAAATAAGGCTCAGGGTTCCTACGGTGATGTGGAAAGTCTGGAAAATTATGGATTGTTAATTTGATCAGTTTCAGGTCTTGAAAACTGAGAATTGCCAAAAATATGTAAACATTTTTGTTCTGTTAGCTGCAGATTTTGTTTAGTTGTGTAGAACGTGTAAGAATCCTGTGGGCTGTATTTTTACAGTTCTTTAGCTTGGCTGAAAGTCGGCCTTCGCATCATATCAAAGAGACGATATCTGGATTTGATCTATTCATCTAAACCATTCTCTCCCTACAGCAGGGAAATCCATGTGGGAGCGTCTGACAGCCCCTGAAGATGGTTTCTCCAAACTGCAGAGAGAGAACCTAGCTATCATTGAGAGCTATGGCACGGCTCTCATGGAGGTGGTGTGTAGGGACGCCTGCGACGGCCATGAGATTGGCAGGGTAAGAGCCAAACCATGCAGTGCTTACAACAGTATGACTCATGTACTCAATCTGCCTGTTTTAGCCTCATACTGACATGATTTCATCAGCGGGTCTGCAGGGTACTGATATATTATAAAATGTCTTAAATTATATTATCTCAACTTAAGGCCTGAAATTACCTTTAATGGAGTTAAAAATGCAATTTAAGTCAATTCAGTTTATAGGTTGTTTTTTGGCACACTGTTTATCAGCTCAGTCATCCAAAATACATTCTGCTCCGTCTACCGTTACCATTTTCACCTTTTGTCAGCTGTGAAATTGGTCTTATTTTTCATTGTAACTGGCATTACAATGGTCTTAAATTTAACTTAATGATACTTGCAGATTCCCTGTAACATGACGTATTCCCATTAAAGTCATCTCTGATTCAGGTAGTTAAAATGAGGAGTAAAGCAACAAAATATTTAATGGACAGAAGTTGTGAGTCATGAGGATGAGTAATGTAAAACGGAAGATTCAATTTAATTGTTTGGCTTTGTGTTGTGTCACATCAAAATCAGAGCTGAATTGTTTATTAAAGGAAAATGATGTGGCTCAGTCGAAACGGCTGCGATAAAACACCTCTATATTTTAACATGCATCCAGCCAGACGCTTTCTGCCCCCCCTCCACCTCTCCAGGTGCTTCCTTTGTAACCCTTCTCTCTTCTGCCTTCCTCTCAGATGCTGGCCCTGGCAGTGCTGGACCGGATCCTGTCCATAGACCGTCAGAGCCAGTGGCTGGTGTACGTGTGCAACAGCGGCTACCTGCGGGTGCTGGTGGAGAGTCTGAGGCAGGATGACGTCGCCCTGCAGAGCCTGCTCACACCCCAGCCTCCCCTCCTCAAACCACTCTACATCTACGAGAGTAAGATGGTGAGGAGATTTGCGCCACTGACACGCACGCGCACGCACGCACGCACACACGCACACACGCACACACACACACTAGTCTTTATTTGTTAAAGGATTTTTCAAGGCATAGTTACAAAGTCTCCTTATCCTGTTTCTAAAAACTCTACTTTTGCACAATTATGAAGGTATTGACTCTTCCGTGTGTGTTCTTAGGCCCTGCTGACCCGTGTGGCTAAGACAGGCCAGGGGGCCATGGAGCTGCTGCGCTGTGGGCTGGTGTCCCAGCTGATAGAGTGCCAGGTGTTTGACATGGTCCCCGACAGCGACGCACACAGGTTAGGATGGAGTCATGGAGGGAGAGGGATGGAGTAACCTCAATTGGTCATTTCATACATCCCTTTTCGCTACATTTCAATGTATTTCGGTGACTCAGACACCTCTATTTTTATAGTGTCTCAACCACGCTTACATGGATATTTTTCTGTGTGTGTTCCCTCTGTGCTACAGGGTGATGAGGGACCCATCGGGCTTCATCCCCAGCCCTCTGGACCGCTACAGGCAGATCCTTCTGCCTACCCTCAGGCTCTTCCAGGTGATCCTGACCTCCACCACCACGCATTACCAGCAGGGGGCGGCACAGGTAAGAACACTTACTGTAACATATCACAGAATATTTTGATCATATTCTGAATAGCCTAGTGTTTTCTTAGTGAGTCCATTACCTCTTGAAATGCTATGTTGTCTCTCCATTGGCTCTATTCACCCTGGCTGGGGCTAACGGTTCGGTTTGAGTGTTCTTTGATTAACCATCTAGCCCAAGGAAAGCAGGATTTGAAAATAAGTGCATCTTTAATTTGCACACAGTATCTGTATCAGTAGACAATCGCATACATATCACTTTAATACCGCAAAGTAAATGCTGTGCATATACAGTACATGCAATGCAAAACTTTTCTATGAGGTTCAGAAAACATCGTATTTAAAATCAGCAACTGTTAACTCTTTTAATGTGTGTGTAGGTTCTCCAGTGGCTGATTGTCCATGCAGACACCATCCAGTCCCTGCTGCGCTGTCAGGAGCTCAGCATGGGAGCCTTACAGGAGCTCTCTCTGCTTACTGGCATCATCAGCAAGACGGCTCTGCCAGGTACGCAGTCAAACACAGCTAAGCATTCCTGAGCTTTGGGTCTGGGGATTCAGTATTAAACCATGAGCCAAAATGCCTGAAGAGAGTGACTGAATACTGTTTTTATTTGTATTCACACTAGGGATGGGTATCGTTAGGATTTTATCGATACCGATACCGATACCGATACTGCTTATCGATACCGATACTTATCGATACTCTTATCGATACTTTGGTGCAGAAAATAGAGACATGACATGAAAAGCTGTGAAAAAATTCAAGTTATTTTATTTTTGCCACAAACTGGGCAACTCAATGCCTTGTATGACTTCTCATGTGACGCTGGCTATTCAAATTTCCTTTGACAACCTACTT
>OMOV01099187.1:11592-21756 GCA_900312565.1 Beryx splendens | reverse complement strand
TGATTAACTACTTCAAATTCAATGGACCGCATTAAATGTATCTATACCCTAAGCATTTGTGGTAGAGTTCAGTGCATAAATTAAAGGTGCAACATGTAATACTTGGCCACATGCTCCAAACTAATAGGGGGCAGCATTTCACCTCCTACCACTCTCCGCCATGGGAGACCAATGCACTGCACTTTTCTTTGCTTTTAGCTAGATTGAGAATTCAAATAAGCCTGACATGGTTTGAAAGCTACTGGCAGGCTGGGGTACATCACCCAACTCTGTATTAATCATGTCAGTAATGTTAGTAATGTAACCGAGTGACCTGTGTTACAGTAACGTTAGCTCAAATGCTAACTGTTTCATGTATGTGGATGGAGAATGCTAAAACCATTAGCGCCTATACTCTGGGAAGTATAGTATAAAACCAGATTTGGGTGGTCTAACCTGGTTTAGTTAGTGGATTATTCAAGCTTTCTAACCAAGTAGGGTCCATTTGATAGATTGAGTTTATAGCAAAATGTTTAAGCTATGCTAACCATTTCATTTTGGACTGAGGGCAGACTGGACGCTACAGTGACTCACTATCGCCTCTTGAGGTACAAGTGGTATTACAGGACAGGCCGGGCCAGGGCTAGCTGGTTAGCATGCTAATTTCAGTAGACAAAACGTCTTTGATATCACGTCGAAACTGGTATTTCTCAACATTCTGTTGATAATTTTAGTTCATTTTTGAATGTTTTAAACTAAAATTGTTGCGAAATCTTATACACTGCACCTTTAACATTCACATTTTGGGAAAAAAATGTGAACGTAAATGAATGGGCTATCCAAAGCCTGTATGCCATTATAGTCTCTCTGCTTATTTAGTGAAGAATTGTTGTCAGCACAATTTCACATCCAGTTCACAACAGGCTCGACTCAGACCTTGACTTTAAACACCCAAAGCCCTGCAATGTCTGCCGCTCCTACTGTTTTCCTGATGCAAAACAAGACATCTGCATGCTAATAAACACCAAAGACATCAAATAGGATATGAATTGCTGAGTCACAAAAAATGTAATAGGCTATACAACACTGTGTAATTTGACAACTCTCCACAGCACAAATATCAAGTTGTGTGCGCGAGCATTTATGTGCTCAAGTTTTTAAGGAATCATAAAAAGAGATGGCAGGGCACAGGGCAGTGCCATGGAATCATGTAAATGTGCTGAGTGCATTGACTTTCCCTGATTTCTTAGAGGCAAAAAAGGCCTAAATCATTTAGGATTTTGTAAAAAATAAAGTTATTATCCAGTTAAATTTCCTAAGAGCGTGTTGCCAGTTCAGTTTTTGTGCACCATCATCCTAAATGAACAAAGCCGATCAGATCTCAATCCGCATGAGACCCATGTGATTTTAGGGTGTCTGTATTGGGCCTAGCATGATTTGCACTGAAGACATTCGATTTACAAAATTGATGCTTCAGACGACAAAGCCACCCAGTAGCTATTTGATAAACATATTCAAGGTCAGCAGGGTTTTGCTCTGTATGTATTGGTAGATGGAGAGGACGTTTTCCCTTGCTAACTTTGGTGCAATATTCACCTTCTCAAGCTTTGTGTGAAGGAATTACTTGAAGGCAAAAATGTCAAGTTTACTTTTCATTTTGGCCAGTTTTGCAGAGAAGGTATGATTATCATTGGACAGCACACTGTGGAAAATCACAAGAAAAATGGAAGAAAGAGAAGACATGCAGAGACAGGCTAAGACCCGTGAACACATGCTGTGCACCCTGGTGAGCTGATCCAGAGAACCCACACAGTTAATTTGTAAAGATGTCATGGATTTCTAAAACTTAGTTTTTGGTTTAGGTTTGTTTTGATGCCCTTAGTGGGCTTTATTTGCCTGAGCGTGTTGGGATCGTTTTGTAAATCAAACAAATTCAATGCAATTCCTGTTTTTCCATGTTGCAAGCTGAACTGAAAACAAGATGAAAACGAGGTTTGAGAATAACGCCAAAGTGCTCACAGTGAACAAATAAAATAGGGAAATCAGAATATTGAGGTATAATCGCTGCAAGAAGTATGCAAGCATCTGAGCCTCAACAGTATTTATGCAACAAGCCCAGAATTCAACTCAAACGTTGGCTTTCTCTTGACCATTACATATCTGGCAAAACCATGCCATGTTGCATATTCACAATCTATCCGAGATACACGCACAATTTTGGTCCATAATCCAGACTTCTGCATGCATAACAGGCGCCAGCACCTGGTAAGTCATAAAACAGTGAAAGACAATTTTTGAGCAGCTGTATGATCTGAGCTGACAACTGTGACTAAATTCAAACACCAATAACAAGCTTAGAACAACAAACAGTATCTGTACTATACGTAGCCAGTGAAAATGATGTCACTAGCAATTCACCCCATCTAAAAACGCACAACAAACTTGCATGTACAGTAAATTAGAAATAAATGTGTGTACTATATGTGAGATTAAATTTTTAATTCTGATGTATCTGTTAAAATGATTATGCAAATTGTATAGTGATCATTGCAAAACAAATCTCAGTATTTGATATTTTTCTGTAAATGTCAAATTTTATGTGGATGTGCAGACTATATTTTGTGCGACACAAAATACTCAAAGTACTCTTCAGTATGCTGTGAACGACAACAACATATCATGAACAATGTTGTTTTTTTGGCTTTTACATGGACCACCAAAACAACATAATATTACTATTGTTTAAACTATGACATGGTTATATTTTCTTACTTGGAAGGGGGACACATTAAATCAAAGTGATTTTATTATGAATGTAAGCATAATATTTTGTAAAAAACATAACAAAAAAAACAATCAGGTTTCTGATGTATAATTTCCAGGTAAGCTGGAGTTGGATGGACATTCAGATACAGTTACTGTGCTTTAAGGCCATGTACTTACATCAACTTTTCCTCTTCCGTCGAAGATTTATTTTTCAGAATCTCCTTTCTTTACAAATGTTTGTCAAATTAAGCAACTTTTACAAAATGCTATATATTTTTTCTTGCTCTTTTTATCTTAAAGTTTATCAGAACTATACCATTACAGAGGAAAAAATGAAACTGTGTGAAAGAATTATTCTGGCAATACTCTAAATAAAATTGATATTTTATCTAGTATCTAGTACCTGTTTATATGTGACAACTACTCATATGACATTACCTCTCCATGTCATCCATCTAAGGTATGGCTTTTGTGTGAATGTAACTTATAGTTATTGTATCAAATAATAGAATGTCTTAAATAGACATTGAAGCAAATATTGTGACCTATTCTGTATGTTAGTGTTTAATGAGGTTTATATGCAGTTTGTTGACAGATTATCTGGTCTTTCTATTATTTATTAATGAATCTGATTTGGACTGTAGATGTCTTCTGTTCTGTGCTTATGTAATTTGCAGTATTCTGGTCAAAAACTGTGAGCTCTGTAACTATTTAAAGTTTTAGAAAGATGGGAAATCCATTTTAGGGAAACTGAGTCTTTTGGCAGAAAACAACCTGATACTAAATGTATTTTTGAATTGAAATGACTCATAAATACTGTAAGTATTAATAAATATTTATGCAATATCTACTTACAAACGGAATGGAAAATCTGTCTCCCCTGTAATTGATAAAGGTTCTTCTCACCTTCAGTGGTTATTTTTTGTTGTACCATCCTGCAGTGTGGCTTAATTTTTTACCTCTACAGTGAGAGTATCCTGTTGCGTTATTTTTGTATGTACTGTAAGTGCACATATACTGGTTACTGCATCAATTATACACTTATGTAAGTGGTGTCTAGATGCATGTAGTCCAATAAACATGACAGCATTAACTTTGGGCCAGCTGGTTGGTTTTCATTTGTTAGGGTTACAAATGTGACTGTTACAAATTAAAGCACTGTATGACGCATCTTGTTAAAAGATTATGTCATGTAAATTGACGTTACTATTACATTATATTTAGTTGACACTTTAATCCAGTGCTAGAGGGAGAGGGGATAACAGGGACAAGATGAGGTGTGAGAAGAGAAGATTGGGTGCTTTTCAGGGCGCAAAGGGAAACTGAATCCCTGACTCACTCATTGCACCATTTCAGATCCAGAAGGGAGAGGAGTAAAGACCTGGTGGTGTGATGAGACGGGCATGCGAACACCCATTACTAGCAGAGCAAAGCACACTGTTGTGTCTCCCAAGTAAAAAACCTGTATGTGAGTCACAGATCTGCATTTGCGCATTGTCAGTCTCATCCTGTGGATACAAACCGTCACGGAGACAAATCTTTTTTGCACTGTTATCCCCTGGGAAGTGGAGGGAGATGCACACATGCACCCAGACTTGTATAATCTTATAAAGGTCTTAAGTCTTAAATTTAACTTATAGAAACCTGTAGTCCCCCTGTTTATGGTTTAGATGTTTGTTTGGTTTGTTCTCCCTCAGTCATCATCTTTATTCAGATTTTGCTCTAAATACCTTGATCAAACCATGAATCCAGTATAGTGTATTGAACCAAAGGGTTAACTAAATGTATTGTTACATCCCTACCATTTAATTGTTTATGTGAAATGATGGTCTAGTTAATGGGACAATCTGTTTTAAGCCAGCCAAAAGGCCTTGTTTCTGAGAATCAGACAAATACCCAGCACCATAAGAGAAATTAAAACAAGAAAGCAAAGAATTTTTGATAGACCTCAATGGGTATTCCATCTATTCCAGGTGGTTTCCCTGGTTTAAAGGACATTACAGCAGAAAAAAGTTCCTCCTCTGTAATCGAACCCTCACATGACTGTTTCTGCATAGTAGTTAACTCAAGTCAAAGGAGCAAAACAAACTGGCTGCAGAGAAGAAAACAAAGGCTGTTCAATTTGTGTGTGTCGAGGTGAGGACAGCCGACTGTTTCCAGGCAAAAAAACACTAACAAAGGGAAAAGAGAGAGTACAAGTAAGAGTCCTTCTAAAACCCTTGAAGAAACTTCATAAGCGGTAGTGAGGTGAAGGGGTGGGGAAGACAATATAGACTGTGCATCTTCATCCCTTTACCATGATAAAACCTTAAACAACTGATCATCTATCACTTGTGCTTGTACACACGGTTCGGGACTGAATACCCAGGGTTTTTGTTTTGTTTTTTTTGGTCGAGAAGCAGACTGGACAATAACTGTGATTTATGGAATTTATTAAAGAAAAGCTCTGAAGATCTTGAGGGAGAGTGGAAAAAGCTGTAACACTGTGAAACTGTCCTCCTTATATTCCCCTCTGACCTGCTGATAAGGTCTCTCCTATCAGCCAGCTGCAGCCATAGAACCACGCGTCCTGTCGGATGGAAAATTCCTGTGATTTGCCCATCAGTCAAAACGC
This sequence comes from Beryx splendens, assembly GCA_900312565.1. Classification (NCBI taxonomy): domain Eukaryota; kingdom Metazoa; phylum Chordata; class Actinopteri; order Beryciformes; family Berycidae; genus Beryx; species Beryx splendens. The sequence goes on along the minus strand of OMOV01099187.1, from coordinate 16,397 downwards.
CAGTGGCATCTGACCATCAAGTGAGAGTCAAAACGTCCCGCATCTATGTGTGCCGTTGCTGCACTGGCATTTGGCCAGTGGCTGCAAATGAAACCCCCGAAAGGTTCAATCCCCAACACAGACCATGAGAATGTCAAGCACCTTACACACAAATTAAACCGGAGTGATTCCCTGAGATCATCAAGCATATCAGAGCTTCTAACAACCTAATATGAAACATGAACTACAACTACATGGCAGCAGTGGGAACAAAAGTGCACATCAAATAGTGAAAAGGAGTTTGGAAACTTTGTGACAGTGACAATCATGGAGGGAACACTGCGATAGCTGTTCAAATCAGCTTTTCAGAAAACTATGGTTGAAAGAGCTGGCTACCATATGCTACCATTTTGGATAGCCGCTGCCATGAAGAAGGGGACAGTTCTGCAGAAGGTGAGGGAGGAAAGTACCTTTGTAACCACTCAATTTTATCCATGAAACTGCTCATTGAAGTCCCATTGTAAAGGCGCTCCTGATAGAGTTGGTGGAGCAATCACACATGCTGCTGATGACCTTGTCGAAAAGGGAAGAGATATCCAGACACCAAAGGATCTCTGCTGTGCACTGCAGGAGAACACACATTTGGCCGTTTTGTCCTGGATAATATGTTGATTCGTGGTTAAATCAGTTGCCATTTGTTTAAGGAACTATATGAAAATACATCCGGTTACATTGCATACCCCAGGGAATGTAAGGCACAGAAAGGTGTCCTGCTTTTACAGCCCAGAAATGAGCCGTTGTGGCTGCCGCATCCCATTTGAGCAGGAGTTCGATCAAGGACCCACAACCACCTCCACATAATAAACTCAACATTGCAGCCCACAAAACAACATACGAGATTGAGTCTGGAAATTTGTTGTAAAATAACATGGCTAACCCTTTGTTGGCCATGTCGTTCAGCTGGTGGAGAGTGACGCCAAAGTGAGCTGCATAAGACAATCTGTCACTACAGTACATCTGATGTCATCTTTTACTACAGTTCCCATGTGCAAGCAGTCAGTTTTTCAAAGCCAGTGTGATCCATCAATCAAAGATGAAAACTATGCAGCCCAGACTGGGAAAGATTTAATGCGATGGGGTAACTCAAATGTCCAACTCTACTCATAATGGAGATCTCAACTCTAGCTGGGATACTTTGAAGTTCATCTTTTCATCTTTCAGCATCTGTGTCCAAAATATTATTGACTTGATACTGACTTCATGTCAATAATGAATTACATTATTGTCTGTGTGTCAGACAAGTTTAATCTGCAAGACGTTTTTAGCTGCGACCAGCTAGTGTAAGTCGCTGTGTCGGTCAGTAGGGTTGGTCGGTCCAAAAGTTCCAACAAACCCCACAGCGAACATACAACTGCAAGATACAGAGCTACACCTGCACTTTTCTCAGGTAGCCACACTGGTGCTTCATCTCATTTGGTAGGGCAGCGGACTTTCATGTGATGTCCCGGATTTGGTAAATGTAGATTTTGCATTTGGTTTAGGTGGCAGGCTATCATGAATTACGAGGAGTTTTTTTAAAATGTTCATTAATTCATATGGTATGGTTCAAATCCATCCCAGGGCCTCTGCTGCACGTCATCCCGTCTTTCCTGTCTCCCTCCACTGTTACTCTCTAATAAAGCAGAAACACCTCAAACAAATCTTATGGTATGTCTGCCATTTCGAGTAATGATGCAACAGTCAGGCAAGGTAACCGATTTTTCAGGTTAAATTACATTATCCATTTTCAAGATGCAACTATCCCTCCCCATTTTCTATGTGGCATATTGAGACAAGTTTGAACATTTTTCACTTCAAGCTGAAGTTTTTGTGTGATGAGCTTAAAAAAATGGACCAGTGTCAGTGAAGCTGTAATTTCTGAAATTGTTGCACAATTTTGATTTCTTAAATACATAACTTAAGATAAAACATGTAATGTCTATTAACTGTGTCTGTTATCAGGTTATCAGGTGTTACCTGTTATCAGGTATGGCATTTTAACAGAAGAAACCATTTGATTTATAATTAAAATGTACAGGAGAAAGTGGAGCCAACCTCATTTCCCCAACAAGATTATAGGCCAACTCTTTAGAAGATTGAGTGAGCAAGTGATGAACTCTGACTTACACTTCACTATATTTAATTTTACATATACCGTACTCACACCACAAAATTTGTGGACTCTCCATGACATTGCATCAGAGCCAGGGCAATCATAAATTGAAACTGCAATTGCATCTTACGTAAGCATGTGGATGTAACTGCAAAAGTAAATGCTCAAATTCATCCATGACGGTGGCTCAGTTAACATTAGAAGACATTGGGGCGCTCACCGGGGTGCCCCGGGGTTCGAATCCGGCCCGCGGTCATTTGCTGCATGTCCTCCCCTCTCTCTCTCCCATACCTTCCTGTCTCTCTCTCAATATATATATCAAATAAAGCATAAAAATGCCAAAAAATACATCTTTAAAAACATTAGAAGACATTCATCCAGCTAGTGGTACTGGTTTGCATTTGTTTAACTAGCTTGCTAACCTTGCTATCTAGTTGTAGAGCTGATCAAGAAGCATCAATGTAATGCAAGTGCAAGTAATATTGAATAATGAGGGGTATTTAGAGTCCTTTTTTAAATTACAGCTCAAATAATAAGCAGTGCATTTATAATGTGACGGTGCATTTAAACAGAAAACTATGATCAAAGCTGGCAACACAGCTGTGGGAGGAGTTAATGCTCACGCTCTACATCCCACAGCTCATCGCCATTTGAAGTAAATCTTGTTTCTGATCAGCTACTTTTTACTTTAACTCATGTAGATTTTTGCACAAGCAATTTTAGTTAGTAAAAATGTAAATAATAGTGCTTCTACATGAAACAAACATCATCTGCAAAAACAAACTCTACTAGTATGCAGAAAAAGGTTATTTTAAAGTTTTTATTCTTAAAAATGAGAAATTGCAACAATCAGGTTCTGATATTAAATGAAAGTGTTAAATTGCCAAATCTAGCCACATTAACATTTCTTAAGGAAAATGGTATTATGTGATATTCCTCTTCCAACGCAATATCTGATCTGAATGGGATAGTGAATAACCTTCAACCCCATTCAGTGTTCAGTGTGACCTTCCACCCGCCCGGGGGAGGGGGCCGCAGTGAGGGTGGCAGGTTGGGAATGGAGAGGAGCTGTCGCAGAACGTCACTTTCCATTTGGCTTCCTTCATCGTCTTCCTTATCTTTCAGATCTCTGTAGAAGTAAAGAATTGACGAGTTGAATTGTAGACCATGATAGGAATAACCATTAGGCATGCAAACCACGTACGAATTTGAAAGCATAATGAACATTCATACCCTTTGCTACCGAGGGCATCTCTTTTCTTCTCCCGTCTAGAGAGCCAGTCTTCTACGCTTCGCTCTGGGGATCTGCCCCGACGGCCGTACCTGTGCTGCCGCTCATCTGAAAGAAAAAATAAATCTTACTCCTCACAATATGGAGCTATTCAACAGTCACCTTGATAACTACTGCAGAAAAATTCAATTACAACTCATTGTGCATCTGTCACGGACATTTACCCTCTCCTCTTGTGCAATCAAACACTTGAAATATGTTTTTACTGATGAGAAAATTATTTAGAATGACTATAATATTATGATCTATTAGATCTGTGGTCTCTTGCTCTCACAATCCCATGTAATGCATCACAACTTTGAGACGCCTCAGTCACGTGGTAGACAGCACCACCTCATGGTTACAGGCAGCTCACCTTCAATCTGCCTTTTTAGGTTCGTCAAATCCTCTTCTGACATGTGAGAAAACCTGCAGTTGGGGCCAAAACCACAAATTCCTAATAGAGGAACACCAGAAAAAAAGATGTATCATCATTACACATAGTCATTTGATATCATCCCCCTCTTCAATGACAGAATGCAGAACTTGACTGTTGTGCTACCTTTTTGGAGAAACTTCCTGCAGGGTTTCTTGGCTTGCTCATCGTACAGAATGGCTGCAGAGTCTGCAACATGATGAGCAAAATGTAAGCATGTTAGGCAGACAGACAGATTTTACTCATAACCCTTTATGTCACCTTCTGCTCTAAAGTAAGTCGTTTAATAGCCGATATGGCAAGCTGGAGTGTAAGCTTGCTTAAATCTCTAATCTGGATCTAATAAATAGGCTTACAACTTGCTTGGTCTTTTCGATTGGAATGTACAGGATCACAACTAAAAATCACACCAGCACATCATATGTCTTATATCATTTAATTGGATCATAACCACATCTCTGGGGTCTGAGAAGAACTGCATGTCTTACCTCTAAAGTGATCAAACCAGGCCTTTTTGGCTCTGTGATGCTGAACGCCATTCAGGTGTTTTTTCCTGTTGTGCATATTGTCCTGAAAGGACCGGTCACAGTAGTCACAGTAATACCGCTTCCCCATGGCTCAGGTTATGTGTTCAAGCCACACAGCAAGGTGTCAACTCTCAAATCTCTGAAACACAGCGAACAGCAACACGACCGTGGTTAAGTAACTTTTCTGACATACAGAGTTCATAACAGTGCTCATTTTTGGAAGTTGTTACTGATACCATTTCCAATACTTCTCTAAATTCTGGGTGGACCTTGCCATGTTATCCATTGCTAGATGTGAACACAAAGCTATTTCCCTACAAAAGGGAATTCCCAGATTTTCCACAAATAGACCTCAAATGTTATTCCTGGCTGTGATTTTGGACTGGGATTTCCCCACAACTGCTGATGCCTACTTTCTACTGCTGCAGCAAGCAGAATTAG
>OMOV01099187.1:0-11572 GCA_900312565.1 Beryx splendens | reverse complement strand
CACAAAGAATAAGACCCCCCCCCCCCCCCCCCCAACACACACACACACACACACACACACACACACACACCAGTCTCCACAGTAGAGTAACGTAATATGCCTAATGTGAAGGCCTAATGCTTACTATCAAGCACACCAAAACTAATACTGAAGAAGAAGACGAAGACCAACAACCACCACCACCATCAGGACGAAGTGGCAGCCTACTTTTACTGCCCCCTAATGGTGTAAAAAGGAAGTGCATTGATGAAGCCGCTTTTATTTTGAAATTGTCACGGTAGGAACCACATACAAACGCATTGCTTCCGGTTCACAATAAAGAAAACATTGTTATTACATTTCGATTAGTGTTTTGAGAGTAGGGATACAGACAAAAGTCTGAACGTAAAAAAACCCTCATCTGTAAACCTATGAACGGAGATGTAAAATGATAACCGAAGGCATGGATAGTTATTCGTTGCTGTAACGTGGATTGAATGAGCAAAACGTGTTACAGTCCTGTTTATAGATGTACAGAACCTTCACCTTTCTTTGGCTTTGCGAATTACTTTTTAAGCTAATGAACCGATGTTGACTTTACAGCCGGGGCCAGTGTGTTGGGGCTAACGTCGAGCGTAATATTCACAACTATTAGTCAGTATTATGTTATGCTGGCTAAGTTCACCTTAACCCTGTTGAAATCTAACGTTTAGTGGTACGACAACTAATTAAGGTGGACTGGCAGTGATTTCAGTCATGTGCATTAACTGATAATTCATCAAAATTCAGTTTGTGTTAGGGGTAAATGTAAAACCTAACTCACCATTGGCGAGGAATTGCTGTCCTCTTCGTTGATATTTGTTTTGAAATGCGACGCTACACTACTCTTCTTCTTCTTTCTGGTTTTATAGCGGTGGGCAAACCAACTAAATGGAGCATTAGTGCCACCAACTGGACTGGAGTGTAGAACAGGAGACGCGACGCTACACTCAGTAGGAAATGACCTTTTTACCGTGTCCTTATTGTGTTGGAAAATCAAACCCGGAAGATATGTGCTAAATCAGAAACGCAAAAGGCATTCTTTAAATAAATTCGTCAATTTAATGACAACCCACACGTTATCGGTAGCCTATCATGACATAATTACTGCACCAGTACAACAAAAATATTAGTATTTCACAAAAACAACCCGATTATTTGGCATTCTAAACAGGAGCGATCCGGTCAGCCCAAGCCGGAAGTGAGCGCAGGGTTTCGCTCTTGTCTCAGCCTCTTCCGCACTGCACCGTCGTCATGGCGCTGGCGAAGTCTGTCTACAATCTGCTCTTCAGGAGAACGTCTACTTTCGCTGTAACCATTATGGTTGGAGCAGTCTTATTTGAACGGATGTTTGACCAAGGGGGCGATGCTATTTTCGAGCAAATGAATCGGGGGGTAAGTGTGTCCCTTGATGTTTTACTGCCCGTTTTACCCTGACCTTGTAAGTAGAGGACGTAGCAACGCTAACGTTAGCCAACACTCGAGCTAACGTTAGCTTGGGTGCTAGCCGGTGCTGTTTGCGTTGACCGATGTAGTGGTGTATGTTGGATTCAGATGTATAACTCTTAATTCTGGGTTTATTACAGAAACTCTGGAAACACATCAAACACAATTACGAGAACAAAGACGAGGAATAGGATGCGGCCCCGAAGTTGCGACAGAAACGAAGTAATTCTCACACTTCCATGTTCCATTCTTCTTGGATTCCCCCACCTCGCAGTCAGCATGGACGATGTTCTGAAAGTCCTGCCCAGGCTGGCTTCAGGCTAGCAGACATCCCGTGGGAGTTAAAGACTGGTCAGAGCATCATGGAGATGGAGTAATGGTTCCTGTCAACTCGTCCTCTCCCCTGTCATTGCTTGTGATGCCCTCCTTTTCCTCACAACTTGTAAATGGCTTGTTAAATTAAACAGAGATTGTGTTAAATGTCATACAGAGTTCACAAGTGATTTGTCGATGCACAACCATGATGAATGCATAACAATACTTACATGTCTTTGTACCAATCAGTGTTGGGGCCATTCATTCATTCATTGGATTTAGGATGCATGGTAAATTCCAGTTCACTTCATGGAGTTATAAAACTGTAATCTCAGATGTGGTCAGAAAAAACAGAAAACATGGAATCTTTCAGAATATAATTGAATTAAATTTATTTTTTTGAAATTCCAGTTCTGTTTCCTGTAGGTTTCCCCCCCCCAAATAATTACAATTCCTCATTTGAATTTGAATTGAGTTCATTCATTAGTTGACCTCAACCCTGGTACCAATACAAGTACTGAATATGCCCACTGATTATATTCTTTCTACCATGTTTTTTCTCAAGCGATAAATCTAATGCCTATTGAAGAGCATAGCATACATCACAGACACATGTTATCTGAATATTTTGTTCATAATAAGTAAAGGCATACAGATGTGTTTCCACTTACGGCCACTGTTTTATAGCAACACTGATCATGATACTGATCGCTGGTTTGCTAACTGCATGTTTGCAAGCTGTGTCTAAATATAAGATGAATACTTGCATCCTATTCATAGGTCAGTAGCTGTATGCAAAGGTTTGGACAGTGATGACAACTTTTCCAGCATGCCACAAGTGTAGGGCCTTGTGTTGGGATAACTGCATGTAGTTAAGTCACTTATATGCTTCTTCTCGTCTTTATGTGTTATGTGAGTAATGCTTGGGTATTTCTTCAAAGGGATCAGAAGGTAACAAGTTTTCCAAGCCATGATAAGACATCTAGTCTGTCAATACCAACTCATAATGAGCAGTTGCTTGCTCACATGACAGTAATGCAATTTGAAAAAAGCACCTTGGATGATGTGCTTCACATGGGGTCAGTGATTTGAAAGAAGCCTGTTTTGCCCAGCAGATGGAGCAGCCAGCAGGTTTTGTGTTCAAAAGCTTGCAGACATACAACCTTTGCATCAATAGTGACTTTCAACTCTGTTTTCACTGGACATGAAAATGCATTTTAGGAATAAACTTTCTCTCCAGCAAGAATATTAATTGCTTATTACTTTGCACATCCGTTGCATCGAAAATACAGTGAAGAAAGCTACGTGTTTGGCTGATGAGAAGAAGCTGCTCAGAGACAGTCATGCACAGGTGGGGTGCAGGGCAGGAAATACATGGCCCCTGTCCTTTTTATCCTAGGCCTCCTTTTCAAATTGAAACACCAAGATTGAGTTTCTAATGGAATGTTGCTAAAACTGGTCACCTGAGGAGCTGTAAGGTAAAAGGGGCATAACCAGTATGAAGGGCGTTTTTTTTAACCCTACTACCTGCCTAAATACGGTCCTAGGCCATGCCTCAAAACTTCTTACAGAACGGCAGCTAATTCCTTCTGATCCAACAACCACTAGGTCTGTGCTACTCATTTAGGACCCACCCTATCAGGAAATAGCCCATGCTACAAAAGGCCAACTAATTTATATTACAGTGACAAAGAAATGTGTGGTAATTTCTTCCTATATGTGAAGATGGCATGAATCAGTTTCCTATGATGGTAGGAAAGAGGGGTAAGTGTGTTCCTCTTGCTGTTTTTCTTTAAACTTACCTTCCTAATGACAGACCTTGGCAAACTTGCTAAATATAATGTTAGCAGCTGCAATTTGAGTCATTTCAGGCAGTCAGTTAGCTGACATACGTGACCTAACCTAATGTTAAGTCACCCAGCCAATTTCCATTCTTGCCTACCATTCTGCCCATAAATGAATAAAAAGTGGTATTGAGTGTTTGAAAGACAAACTATTGAATGTGATGTCATAACCTCACGCCATGTTCTCACCTTACATCATTTCGATTGTTGTCATCAACTGGAGATGTAACGCATTTGAAGCATTGTCTCCTCTTCCACTTTCCTCCCTCTAAAGCTAATAGATGCACTAACAAGGCAAAGATCACAGCCTTACATTTTATTATCCTTTATGCAAAAGCCCAGTACACTATTATACCTGCATACAGTAAAACAGTGTTGGCTAATTTAGGCTGTCTCCCCATGCATCAACGCAAACAAATTTTGTAAAATGACATTTGCATGGCCACGCAAACAATAAACTTTATTTATATAGCACTTTTCCAAACAACCGTTACAAATTGCTTTATAAAACAAAATAAGATAAATGAATAAATACAAGAAAATAATACATAACAGAGGAAAGACGCAAATTTTAAAAAATGACCAAATCACTACAGGGATGAAACTATAAAAATGAATATTATAAAAGACTTTCAATTTACAAATACAACAATCTCAGATTCAGGAAATCTTGGGACAACCAGCACTTAAAGAGTAACTAAGCCCCAAACCCAAATCTGTGTGTTGAAGTTGACATCACCTGACACCAAAGATCAGATAATCTGCATTTAACAAACAACAACCTAGATGTTATGTAATCAATAATATGAAATCATAACATTACCAAAACCATAAATATAGGCTTTTACAAACATAGACATAAAAAACATAACCCTAACCCATAAACAATAAACAGGAAACAAATATCGACCCTGAACTTATTTGATGCTGGTAAGAACTGCATGAATAATCTGCATATATATGAATTCCAAAAGAATATATTTGAGTGATGTGAGAGGAGCATGGATGAGCATTGAGCAGTATTTTGCATCTCAACAGCATCTCAAGTAAAAGAAAACTGGGCAGTCACCCTACAGACAGTCTAGCTCCGGATTTGCCAATAAATCTTGCCAGAGAGACAGAAGTTCAGGGAAGTTTGACTCATTTGCAGAATGTTGCTAACTGAGGTACAGATGTTTAAAAGCGCATGAACACACTGTTTTCACCCAGTCTCCAACTCCAACTCTCTCAACGGATCACCCATCTCTACTTGGAAGTGTTAACAATTTTCTGATCGCAGGGCATTTGATGCTGCCAAAAATGGATGAATACTTGGCTTGACATCACTCACTGAGGTGTGGCCAGAAGTGAAACCCGGCTGAAAGTTTCAGCACATAGAGAGCAGTGCATTTTGAGATTTTCTTTAATGAGCATCGATCCAGATAACAAATGTGACTGAACACTATCAAAGTAATTCATGTACCTGCTGAAAGACGTATTCAGGGGATGAAAATGTGCAAAGGGTGCTAAAATAAAAGGAGACTGAGAAAGAGTTGGAGTTGGAGTGTTAGTGACAAATTTGCTGTGTGTTAGTGTCACACACACACATACTCAAGCACACACAAAATACATTTACTCAGAAATATTTATTTCATTCTAATCAAACTTGGAAGAGATCTTGTCTCAAATTTCTCAGTGTATGTGTCAATATTCAGTAAATAGTATCTTTTAACCAACCCCATAACCTTGTGAGCCACAGGCTTACCCCTAGGTCTGATAAGTACTGTATTTCAGGTGTGAGCATTTTTCGACAGAGTGTTCTGAATTTGGGGTCAACATCTTTCTTCATGTTGTATCCCAGGATGGAAGACTCCCCAACTGGCTGCCAGGGCAGCAAGCTTCTATCCTGAATCATCCTGGCTTCGACTGCGTCCCCACCCTCAATACAGATGGCCTTCATTTCAGCATTCATCTTCCTCAGCTCACTTACCTCCTGTTTCATTCTTTTTTTCCCGTAAGCCTCCACTCTGGCCCAGAATGTGGAATTAAAATGCTGATAGAGTCTCCAGTCCGCCGCGTTCCACTCTAAGGCTTTGGCTCTCAACTCAGGAGACAGTCGAGACACAGATGAGCCCTTGCGTGCATTGAGCTTAAAAAACAGCAGGTCCTCCATGGTCCAGCAGAGCGTGTCCTTGAGCAGGATGAGAGACTCCTCGAAGTATTCTGCTATGAGGACCAGATGGAAATGTTTAGACAGGGTATGAATATTGCTCACAACACGGGGATCATCAGCCTCAAGGTTATTGTCAAAACCAAAGTCAAAAAAGAGCAGGTTTTTCAGATAGAATGAATTGTAAGCCTCTGGGGTGTAGAAGGCCCGAGGACGGTGCAGGAACTCTGCCAGTTTGTCATCTCCACTGATCCTCCATGTGAGGGGAACTGCTCGGTGATAGTAATGGAAGGAAGACTCAAAGAGCTCCACCGGGTCACGTAAGATGGTTATGTACACAGCGTCTGGAGGCAGAAGCTTGGCCACCTCCTGAGCAGCAAAGCGCATGTGGTTGCAAACAATGTTGAAACAGTCTCCAGGCCGGTAGTCCTTGACCTGGGAGCACAGGAAAGGTGATGGGTAGAAAAAGTCATTGCGTCCATCAGGGAAGGCAAACTTCAACTTGTGCTTTTCTCCAAATCGGAAGAGGATGTTGAGTATTGTGCTGCTAGCAGTTTTGTGGGTCTTCATGAACATGATGTTCACCTTGGGAGAGCATTCTTCTGACTTGGTTTTTGTGCCTTGAGAGTGGATGGTCGAATTCTTCTGCCGTGATTTTGACATGCTGAGAGCACAAGAGGGTTCATGGGAGCCCCTGTGAATAAAGTGTATGGGTAAGTAAAGACTGAAACTCAAGATTCCTTTGATTTATCTCAATAAAATAATGCTTTCTTAATTAAATATTTACCTACTCTCAACTTGAGTTGGGTTAGATAAGCAGTACAGTATCAGCATGACGGTGGTCAATAAAGCCCAGAGAACCAGCCCTCGTATTATTGATTTGGGCTTCCTTCCTTTAATACCAAACATATTTCACATTCAAAGGGGAACCTGAAAGGACAAATTAGAGATAATACATGTAGGCCTATACAGGAAAAATGGTAAAGGGAAAAGAACAAGCTTAACATTTTGGTTGACTGGTGTCGTGGTGGTTCAGTTAAGGTGCGTACCGTATAAGTCTGGCGTCCTGGGTTCAAATCCGGTATGGGACCTTTGTTGCATGTCATCTCCCTCTCTCTCCCCACTTTCCTCTGTGTCTCCACTGTACTGTCAAATAAAGCAGAAATGTCATAATAATAAAAAAGATTTTGATTGACATGACCTTCTGAATTCTGTTGTGTGGCTGTTATGAGTATTCTCATATGAGGTCTTGTCCCAAGGCAAACACCTGCCGCAGTACTTACACAGACCTGCCAGTCACCCCTGACTGCAGCTACAATGGAGTGACCATAAAAGACACATGCTTTATGATAGTGGCTACCCATGAAACGGCTAAGCTTGACTTATTTAAACTAAATGTAAGCTATACTTTAGTATTTATCACTAATAGGAAAAAAAAAGGCCAAAAGGAGACTTCTAGACTGAGGAATTAGATAGTATCTGATAAGGAAGAAAACTGCTGCATCATTCTTTTTTCCAAATAAAACACAGAGCCCCCATGTTTGCACACCAAACATGTTTACAGTTCTAAAATTACCTTTTCAACAAAAGACAGAAATGAGGGGAGAAAAGAGCCTGCAAGAATGACATGGGCAACCACAATTTAAGTATAAGCAGCCGTATAGCATACTGCTCTCTTCAATAAATGACTGTAATCATTTTTGTCTGATTTTAAAGTGAGACTGTTTTATCAACATAAAACTTTGATTCATAATCTCAGCTAAAAACCTAACTAAATGTGATCTTTGCTAAATATTTTTTTTAAATGATCAAAATAGAAGCCCGCCTCTGAAACTGAACAAACGCCTAGTCATCATGAAAGAATAATTTCCACGTTCATTCAAGTGAATGCTGTTGTGTAAGAAGTGCATCCCTTTGTATACCTCCTCAGACTTCCTTTCTTTGACACTGATAGTCGTCTGTGTGTGGCATTTGTTGAGAAATTGTGTATGTGTGTGTCCGAAAGACAAACAATATACAACAAAATAAATGTCGTATATATGTCCACAGATATGACTGATGCATTAGCTCTAAATTCACAAATGTGTGCGCCCAATGAGGTTTTCTTGAACATTCAAAACATGATATCAACAACCACAGAATAGAAATAAAGTGGTAAATTGGGAAGTAATGAGTGCAAATCCGTGTAAAACAAGTTAAAGGCTTGATTTACCTGGAGAGACAACAGCATCAATGGCATCAGAGTGAAGATAGGTTTTCTACAGAGTGAAAAGAAACCCGTATTCCTGACCAAGCTGTACACACTCCCTGAAGTCACATCTCATTGGTTGTGAGAACTGAGAGAGGTCGGATATAAATTCCCCTCCCACATTGTCTAGAATTGCTGATCTGTTACAGGTAATGTCCTCTGTTACTGGTGTCCGGTTGAACTCCTAAACCTCAAGAGTGAAATGCCAAATGCTGATCAAACTGGTCCATCTGCTGAGATTTATATTTTGACATAGTAGTTACAATATTGGTCTCAAAATGCAAATTATATCCACACAGGTTGTTATCTTAATTGTACTTTTATTAAACACGGGCATTTAAGTTTAATTTAGGTTTTCGTTTTTTTCATTCTTGGAGAGTTGTTCACATCTGGGAAAATGAGAGCACCATAAAGGCTCTGGGAAAACGCTCTCCCTCCACACAAATTTGGAAATGGCCCTGGCTTAATGGATGAGGATGTTGGGGGAAACCCCATCCATTAACCCGCAGGCAGGAGGAGCCAGAGCCAGAACCAGAGCCAGAACCAAAGCCAGAACCAGAACCAGAACCAGAACCAGAACCAGAGCCAGAGCCAGAACCAGAGGCAGTGCAGGGCCAGGGAGAGGCAGAGAAGAGCAGAGTGAGTGATGGAGAAATTGTAGAATACAGTGCTTGGTTGTTTGTTTGAACAATGTCCTATCATGTTTTATATACTGTTGAATATAACACTAAACCTTAGGTAAAATATAATTTAGGTTCAAATGTATTAGTACAACACATAACATACAGAAAATGATTGGCAATCTGTTTTTAATACTGCTAAGTATATTTATTAATGGTAAAATATCAGTGTATAAACAGTATTAGCACACAGACAGCAAACTTAAAGCAACTTTACAATCTCATTTGTTTGGTTATACTGTAAATCACTGTAATTTATTTACAAAACAAACACGTAGAATAAAGCATGAAATGGTTCCAGAACTGTAACACTGAACTAAATATAGTCGTGACCTCTGAAAGACGGGCGGCAGGTGCAGAGGGCTGCAGCAAGGCGGTTCCAGGGATTTCCCCTCACTGCTGGTCACCATATTCCTGTGGTGCACAGCCACGGTTGGCGGGCTCCACTGGTGCTTCAGCTTTCTCAAACATGTCACCGTTAGTGAAATGCAGGATGATGCAACAGATAACAACCTTATAGACAAATGAAGTGCGAATTCCAGATGCCAGTGTGTTTTAAAACCCTGGACAAAACCCGTGTATCCAACAAATACATGAACAACCTTTTCAGTGCGGTCACACACTGCTTGTGATTGTATTGAGTAGAATATATTTTTCTGTAGTAACACTGTTTGTCAGCAGATGGGGCCTTAATCCTGACCTGACAGCCATCAATGCTACCTGCCACTGTGTTGAAGGCTGAAAAAACCCATTCGTTTCCCAACCCAAGCTGAAGTTGTTGGTGCTGGTTTTGAATGCAAAATCAAAAAGTGTTAAAAATGGTGAACAGTGTCAAATAAATTCCAAAAAAAGGTGCTCTTTGGTTTAGAGTATGAAACTGAACGAAGCGAAATTTTAAATTTAATTTTAAATTAAAATTTTAAAAAGCCTTTATTTCATGGGCTCATTGGGACACTAAAAACACTTACAACACTCCAACGCATTTGGCATTGGCCTTCATCAGGGCGCTTAAAACAATTCATGTTCAAAAATGTACTGTAGCCTGTTGTAAAACATGTCATTACATCCCTGTTTTGGAGAAGAGTCTTCAAGCTAAGAGGCTGTAAATGGACTCCCGCAGCAGCTTGTGTAACAGTGCAGGTGTGAGACGTTGGGTGCATTGCCTGCCGGCAAATCACAGCGGTAAAAACAATACTGATGTGCTTTGGAACATTTTGTAACATTAGAGTGCCGTAATAGGTTCCTGTGTATTGCTTCTACCATCTGCTGCTCTGTCATTGCCTGTGTTTGATGAGCATACGACTGTTTGTTGTCACAATGAAATCTGAAGATAAGAACATCTGTCAAACTGAAAGTGTGAAAGCACACTCAGCTTGTGTTAGCCTAACACACCAAAACAAGGACACTTTTCCAAATCATATATGGAACATTTTAACTCTCTAGCCGCCTACAGTAGGCTATGCCTCATCAATCACCACAAAAGCACATTAGTGCATGCTCTTTCTCAGTCAGCTTGAAAAGTTCCACATATCACAAACAGTTCTGGTTCAGGTCTATAGGGTTATTATTGAAAGAATTCTCACATCCCCCATAACTGTCTGGCAGAAAAGCAGACAAGATTGTGCACCTCAAACTTCCATCTATCCAGGACCTGCATGTTTCTAGGGTGAAGAAGTGGGCAGAAAGCATCATTCACCCTGGAAACCACCTCTTTCAGCTTCCACCCTCTGGAAAACACTACAGCTCATTGTTGAAAGCAAGAACTATCAATGATAGCAGTGATATACACACTTCTCACACTGTATAGGCACCTTGCACTTTCTGTGCTATGTGTGATTTTGTGTGTTGTTTCTGCTTTTGTTGGTGTTATTTTTGTCGTCGTTGCAGAAAGTGTTTCTGATTCTGATTCTACTACACAGTTGACACTAAAAACACTTAATTACTGTAATTGGGTTTTTTGTTAGCAGAAGTCTTCAATGCACTACATACCTGATAATAACAATATTAACAATGTTTAAATGGCTTGTTCAGTGTAGGTTGGGTATAATATGCAACTCTTTGGTGGTGCTGAGAATGATCTGAAGGTGGTAAGCTGCAGTGGAATTGATGTGCCAATGTGAGACCAGAATGAGAACAGAAATCATTATTTTGTGTACTGATACAATTCTCTAGATAGGTCAGTGAGAATACTTGCAGCTTTGTGTGCTTATCCTTCAGTTCACATACAACAGGTGAAAAATGGTGAGACATTCCATGTCTTACTTCCACAGGGCAGAAATGTGAGGTCATGGGAGATGAAACAGGACCATCTGGTTTGTGACAGTATTTACATCTTTAATGGCCAACAGATTAGGAACAGATCCAGGAATAAAATTAAAGGTCTATCCAAGTATATAATCAGACTATAAATCAAGGAATCTCTGTATGTCTGTCTGTGTGTCCGCATATCTCGAGAACCGTTCGTCCGATCGACTTCACACTTGGCGGGTGTGTTGCTGGGGACCCGAGGACCTGCAGTGTCATATTTGGTACGATTTGGACACGCGACACGTTCAGTATTAATAAACTTTGACTAAACAAGCGAACAGCGAGCCGCTCAGCTCTGTGTCTGCAGCTCTGTGTCTGAGTGTAGCGGGGCTGTTTGATATAAACACCGTCACATCACAGCGGGGCGGGGCTTCAGGGCTGTGACTGGCTCAGCGGGACAAAGGCATGTGCCCCGCTCAGTTAAACTGCCCGAGAGCGAAGAACGAGCACACAAAACAGAGGCGGAGGCAGTAAAACTAGCCAATAGGAGCGCAGACTCGTTTGACTGGCTGCAGAATCAACTGTTCAAGCTCAGTTTAGTCTCACTGGTGAAGTTTCTGTCTGG
>OMOV01099176.1:5780-21443 GCA_900312565.1 Beryx splendens | reverse complement strand
CTTCTGCTGCTCTCGTTGTGCCCCTCTACCCCCCCCCACTCTCTCCCTCTCTCTCTCTGTCTCTCTCTCTCTCTCTCTCTCTCTCTCTCTCTCTCTCTCTGGCAATCCTGTTTTGGCAGCAGACACAGGAGGTCTTCTACAATATCTTCATGTCATATACACCATCCATTAGTATTAATTACTGTTCTACCACTCACTTGTTTTCTGGTACTCAGTCATCTGTCGTTTTAGTGCAGATCTGTACAGAAACAGAATTCACAAATATAATATTATTTCTAGATCAACAACTTTCTCCCAAAGATTGAAATTAGAGAACTGACATTCAAATCTGTGAAGACATCAAGATGAAAAACATCAAGATAATGACTGATTATTTTATTATAGTGCTAACTGGTGTGAACAAGATGGTTTGATTGGTTTGGTTTGACTATAGTTCACTGCAGTTAGGTCATCTCACACTCTCATATCCCTCTCAAAGCACACTGATCTCAAAAACATGACAGGCAAAGTCTCTTTAATGTTTAAAAAAAAAAGTCTACGAGAGATCTTATGCATGGGTCTCCATTCTCGGTGCGACCGTATTGGTTACATATTGATTGTGTGACTACAAAGGGAATACAACTGAAGTCTCTCAGACAGTGATTGGGTGTGCTCGCTCCATTTGATCTCTTTTGTCCTCTTATACCAACTACTGAAGCAAGAAGATACTCCTTTTTCTCTTCATATAGAAACTGGTAATGAAACAGGTCATTGTGCAACTCCCTTCACTTCCTTCCCTTTATGTTAGCAGCATGCGAGCACAACAGGACTCGCTCTACATTAAATATAAAGGCTTTACAGCACAGATAATGTCACCTTGAAATACAGATGATCATCCTCCTTTGTTGTGAAGTGAAAAGAAACAGATCATCAGGCTTGTGGTTTTGAGGTTACACAGCCCACATGCAGCAGTAGATACACACAGCAAAAACTGTTGGGTTGTTGTTGCCCAACCAAACTATTATTTTGTGCCTCGAGCTGTGCCTGTTTTCAGCCGGAACTTGGTCTGAATTTGCTGAATTTCCATTTATTTATTCTTCAAGGTGAGGAATAATGTTATCAAGCTGTTGTATAATATTAATAGTAGTGTACGCAGAGAACATAGAAACATAAATTCAAATATATATACTGCATTCTAATAAACCTAGATTCCTATTAATGTACCTTTTATATTTAACAAAGCATGTCAGATTCCTCCTCTTATTGTGATCTTATTCACCTCTAATGGAGGAGGTTACTTATTGAGGATAAAGCACTGAAAGTCCAATTAATGATGTGAGGCAGAGCAGTGAGAACTGGGCCACTGTGACAATAACATTATCTGATTCAGAGGGTGGGAACCGAGGTCACACAGGAGCTGGATGGTGTTTCTCATTAAAGCAAGAGTTCTCATGAGCTGCCAAGGCACAGGGAAAATCACTGATTGAAAATTGAAACAGTGGATGGGCATCCTGGTGGTTCAATGGTCTAAGGCGCATACCATGTAAACGCAAAGTCGTAGGTTCAAATCCGACCCAGAACCTTTGTCGGATGTCATCCCCCCTCTCTCGCCCAGTCTTTCCTGTCTATCTCTACTTTGAACTGTCAAATAAAGGCAAAAATGCTTAAAACAAACATCAAAACAGTGAATAGAGAGGGGAAAAGAACAATAGTATATCATTTACCATGAAACTGTGGTTTATACACGTGTTCGAGTAGGTTATGAGTTAGGTTTTAAAATTGAATCCAACTGTGTGATATGAAAGTGGTTACACAAGGCAGCGAATTTAGTGGCTGACTGTAAATGAAATCACGTGAAAGGACGCATGCTAAAAAAATGAAAATGCTCTCCCAAAGAGACGTATCAGTTGTAATGAGACCAGTTTAAAAAGAACTGCCATAGTTAGTGGTACATACAGTACAGTCAACACAGTGTAGTGTTGGGTCAAACTTTGCGTTGGTCTGCCCTTTACATTGCATTGTTCTGTTGTCTGTGAAAAATATCCCTTCTGCAGGCCTATCATATACTTCTATACTTTTCACAGCATTCAAAATTGTTGTAGTCTGATAAGATGTTCAGTAACAGGAATTGCCAATCTACTCTCGAAGTTACTTCCTCTTTCCACTTCCACTTCCACTATGACAAATCGGGGCACAGAAGTGGACCAACCACACCTTCATTATATGCAACCATGCAAAAAACATCATGATGCATGCAGCTCAAACGAATCAGTCCCCCTAAAAATCAACGCAATCTGCGACTGACCTGAAATACACGCAACACAGTAGCTATCTGCAGGTAGCGATGTGAAATCAGATAGGCAGCAGAGGCAAGATGGCGAGATCGATTCCTTTGAGGTTCCCATGATCCCGTCTCTCTCCAGGGAGAGAGCCGCTGCGGCGCTGCGTGGGTCTCTCGACTGTCATTATCACCGATGGGAGCCACAATAGGTCAGGGAGATGAGATAACATTGTGAGCGGCAGAGCAGCAGGTGAGAGGCTCAACAGGGCGTGATTAGGTATCCGGGTCCCAGGGTGTAGCGTTGCCTCGGGGCCTCGGGGGCCCGGCCTCGCCATCTGCCAGGGGGAATTCCTCCTGCCGCGGGGGAGCCGCTCAATACCAGCCCAAACTGTTGCTGTGTGGGGCGTCGCTTTGAGTTTCTCCTGTTACCTTTTATAGAGATAGCTGTTACAGTTTAGAGCTCTTTTATTACAGTTGACAGTGTAAACACCAGCTCAAAGAATGTATGAAACCTTTGCAGACAACAAAGGAGTGAAATGTCTGGTATTTGTGTAGTAATTCTTTGTTGCTTTGAATTTAGCACGCCCCTATTTCTGCAGATATTTCTGTACATACACTCTGGCTCTTTCCTTCATGTATTTACATCATAAATTGTGTTTTATGCAGCAATAACAGTGCGTGTCAAATCGTGCAATGAGTGTCAGATGTAGTCTGTCTACAGGCCCAAGGCACCTGGCATCATCCATGAAGTAGTGAAAATAGTACATGTCATCTCTTGGTTGGACATGTGGTCCAGATCCTGTCAGTTTTCGAGCTTGCAGGTTTCGGGGATCCAGTGTGAGGCCATCAGTCACAGACAGGACGCCCCAGGGAAGCTCTGATGACAGCCATGCTGGATGGTTCACACATGACCTAAGAGGGCTGCTGCACGCAACACCCTGTCCTGTGACCTCCCGGCAACCATCGACACTTTGATCTCACAACATGGTGTAAAATTGGAGATGCCCGCCGCACAACACACATGCCAGACATCCAGTCTGCCTGACAGGCAGGCACGGCTGAACATGAGAATATTGAATTAGGAGCTGTTGTGGAAACCTACAAGGACGTGGTTGCAGCGGCTCTCGGCTTACCAGACGGACCAGGTGAACAACGATCAATCAAGGTTTTGTAATCGATACTCGCTGATAGAGCGATCTACAGCAAACAGCCAGCAGGACAGATTGAGTGAAGGGTAACTGCCACTTATTTCTCACCTAAAAATGACTGAAAGTGACTGTAATGTTAAGCTGAAACACTCATAGTATTTCAGAGACAGCAGTGTCTCTGCAGCAACAGTTTTGACGAGGTAAAGAGAAGTGTGTACAAGAAGAGCAGCAGCCACATCTGCTAAATCACTTAAAATCAGTTAAGAAGCTCATGGTGCTACTGCAGATATCAGACACTGATAAGCGTGACCAGCACCTCTAACCTTAAAGTAATAGATCATGACATGCTTATCATCCACCATGTCATCCACTTTCACTGACACGAAACCCCCACAGTAGGCCATCCCAACCAACATTTAATATGTGCAGATACAGTTTGGATGCTGCACACACGACCATTTGTTTGTCACTGAACATGGTGGCAACTTTTCCCCCCCAGTAGGACGTTGTCAGACACCAGTCTGTGATTTGCTCCAAGAACATTGGATGTCTTTGTGCAGATCTGGGGGGCTGATGACTTGTCCAGATGTGGACAGCGACCCTGCGCCGACCCTCAGCGGAGCCCACTGTGCTCCTGTTGTGCCCCCCAGCACTGTGCTGCTGGGCATTAACGGGTTTATTAGTGGCATATTTCATTACACTGCAAAACACCAACAAGAACAAAGTCGGTGGTAACTACAGCATAAGTCTCCCCTTCAAGAAGTACATTCACATTAAAAGGTCATTAAGTAATCTGTGACTTTTATCATCGACGAGTCTCTGGCACAGCTTGCGGTGGCCTGTGACTGACATATATAATAACTTTACATTTTCATAATAGAGATGAGAACCCTAATTAGAGCAGAGACCCAACAGAAACGTAAATATATCATCATGCAAAATATTGTAATAGTACTGTTTTGTCATTGTTGCTTTTTTGGCTTAAACATGAGGCGATTAGCCTTCGTAGCTGAAATGTCTGGCTTTCAGCACCGTCTTGTTGAGCTGCTGAAAATGTGAGCAGGTACTGAGCAAGTCATTGGTATTGATCAACAACCCTGTCACACCCACTCAGGTATATTATGGTCATTTTTCTTATGGTCATATTATGGTCAGTAAAAATCTTACTTATTTCACCGTTGTTTAAGATGAATGTTAATAAGGTTATATACCTCTGTAAACATAATACACATACATTTTACCAAATGCAGCCTCAGACTTAAAGAATAAACTTCATGTACAGGCTCTGCGTCTAGCACAGCCCCATAGCTGAGGCTTGTAGTTCAGTGTTGACAGAGCAGAGGATGAGGGGGTTTATCTACTAGAGCAGCCCAGGGCTTCACTACATAACATGGCTCCCATCTGTTCAGCTCATCAGGCCCGGTCGATTGCTGCCGCCGTTACTGCTGGAGAACAGTTTGGGTGCTGCTGACAGTCTGCAAACAGTCCTGAACGAGGGTCCAGCATGGGACTATGACCCCCGCCTGCCCAAACCCCTGCTGGGCCACCAGAAGGCCTCTGTTTTGATAGCAGCCATCACCCTCATTGGGCTGACCCTCTGAGCTAACATCCCTGCCATTAGATACACAAGTAAGCACGCCTGTAAGCATGCTCCATGACACTGAGTAAACATGTTGGCAAAGCAGTGGAATGTGAAGTGACAGGCAATTTATGGAGAGGAAAAGAAGCCGGTTCAGGGAATTGTGTGCCAACTGCCACAGAGGAGAGACACAGAAACACTCACAGCTTTGTGCTGCAATGGTTCATAATGTTCTGATGTTTTGACTGGTGAAATGTGATGGTGTCATGTCAGAGCAGAATATCAAAATCCCGGTGTTGCTGTTGTTTGCAGACAATACAGTGCACCAAAACACCTCTCTGAACGATTTGAGAGGTAGGTGGAAACATCCTACAACCACCTAATTACAGCTATCTTAATGCATTTTTCAAGAAGGTCTCCTCTGAGTAGCTGTAACTTACTATACCTTAAGAAAAAATGTTCACTTGAATATATTTTACAAGGACTAAAAGTCAGTAGACTATTTACAAGCTATAAGCACTTTATTCCACTGAGTCATGTCTTTCATTGTGCCTTCAGGTGTGTTCAAAAAGTGTTTTTTTTTCCTTCTTTTTTTTTTTACAAATTCTGCTTTGCAAACACCAAAATCTGAGTTTTCTTGGTGTTTCAGAAAACATTAAAAGTGTATTAAGTCACAAATGTGTGTGTATCAACACAACAGTAATTGGATCTATGTACATTCCCTAACAAACGTCAATTCTACGCTTCATGTCAGCATGACATATTTTAGTTTAAAAACACAGTTATGGGGTTTTGAGTCACTCTCTGTCTCTATACAGAATAGATCTGTTCCCGACACCAGCGGGCCCGTCTGCTCCGACCCTGCTGGTGCCGGCCTGAATTGGGTCGCCAGCCTGTAACTAATGGTCCACTAACTCTTAATCCACACTGCTCAGCTTCACCTTTTGGCGATGCCTCCAAATGGAGAAAGTGAGCTGTTTAGCAGAACTGTGAGATGGGAAGCGACCGGCTGCTCCTGCACGGTGAACCTCATCACCCCCTGCAGAACTAAATGGGTTCTCTTTCAACATGTGAGGCAGAAAAGAGCCATTTGACTGGCTTTGCAGCAGACCCTGTCCACATGACATTTGTTTGGTTTCAGCAAGTGGTCTCATGATCCTGGGACCAAAACAAGACATATATTCCCTCAAACAGGGTATCGGAGGCGCAGTAAAACTCAATAAAACTGTCATGTGTCATGTTGAGACCAATTGGCATTAAGTCTGCAACAAGGTGGGTCCCAAGTCCTGATCCATCGCTGAAGATTACATCACAGATAATTAAATAGCGAATCCTTCCGGCAAGTAATAAACACATCAAAGGACAATAGAAAGCATCATAAATAATATGTCCTGTGACTTGCAAGATGGTGACTCTTATGATTCCGATAAATTCGAGGAAAAATTATAATGTTGTAGTTTCAGTTTATCGTGTGATAACAGTAGAGCTAAAAATGTTTTCATTGCATGGCAACACTGATGCTCCTAAAACTCGTTTCCTCTTTTTCATGAAGACACTGAAAACAAAACTCTTACATCACCACTGTAGCATAATCCTTTGCCTGTGAGTGTGACATGTAAAGTAAATTGTGAAATTGATCAGATCTTGTTTTTCAAAGTTCTAGTATTTCACCAAGACACAAATATGTCAAATTATTTTTATTTCTACCGGTTGATTAACGCAAATTACAAAGAACCACACATCAGCAGATAAACACCAGCTATACCAACAAACATCAATAATAGCAAAACCTCAGTGGGTTTATTATGGTTGCTCTGACCTGTTGAGGGATCAGCCCTCTGCCTTCAAACAAACACTCTCTGAGCATGGGCCCACATGGGCTGGGAGGCCTGCTGGGCCCTCTTTCTCCCCGGGGTGTCTGTTTGTGAGAGGGCCTGTTATCCACAGAGCACCCTTGGGCCCTCCCACCTCCCCGTAGCGTCAGCAGAGGCCTGTTGGAGAGCAGGAGCTGGGAAAGCCCCAACAGAGAGAGAGAGGAGGATTTGAGGTTTGAGATATTACTATTTACTTACATAGCTATTGTAGCATGGATGCGGGGCTGAGATGATTATTATTCCAACACTCCCACTGAGGGAAATGCTACAGTTCTTCATGAGAACTCTTGATTTGGTCATTTCAAAGCAAAACCTGTGGGTGAGCGGCGGGCGGTCTGATAATCATTAAACGATGAGTCTACTCAGACGGCTGAGCTCACATAAACCACTTTCTCCCCTTCACGTCACCACCATATGGTCCACATTCACTGGGGCACTGGGAAATAAACATCTACAGCATCATTATGCTCATGGTGATGCCAAGGCCGTGGCGGCCCAGCAGACAGAAGCTGGCTCAGGGAGGGAGGGAAGGAGGGAAGGAGGGGCTCGCCGATTACCCATACAGAAAAGCTGTCATCTTGTCCAGCAGAAATAAGGACACATGCAAATGACTCAGCTGATGCATACAGGCCATGTACACACTGAGACCCATGGCTGCCGAGCGTACATTTAAGCATGTGTTTGTCTGGATCTCAGACACTGCTGAGCATAACAGCCCCGTCACACACAATGGAAGGAGGTGATAAACAAGCCACGGCTTCTGATGGCTATGGGAGGGATGCAGACCACCGGTCACGCTAATTAAATTAGAACACCACAATGAAAAGTACAACAATTCATCCACGAATGTTTGACTATATTAACGTCTGCAGTTGTATTTGCTGAGTGGGTCTGAATGGCCAGGAATCAGTGGGGAAATGAAGATCCAATCATTAACTTAACTTGCTTGCTTGCTATGTGTGTTATATAGGAGCTAGTCAAAAGAAACATTTGTAAAAATGGCACAGGCTATCAAGCACAAGTGTATCTTACTTGATGCAACTTCAGCTTAGTGTATGCCGATCTATTTGGTGAGCTATTTTTAAAATGGTAGCTTGTTTTTCTTTGTTTTTCCAGTTCTGCTACTCAGTTTAATAGCCGATCCAAACTGGAGCAGATTGTGAGAAAACATGATCCTACAGATTTAAACTCCTGTGGGTATCAGGTACATTACACCTGCTTCAGCAAAGTTATTTAAGCCTCTGCTGCTTACATGAAGAGTGGAACACATCACTTTGGTTAGAACTTCAGTTTAGTTCATTACATTTCAAGATGAGGATTCATTCACCACTGGTGAATCACGACTGTGTGCTTGTAGGTTCCCAGGCTATTCAAAGCTGAAATAATAGATGCCGATAAGATCCTGCATTGTGCATTTCTTTGGTTTCACTAATTGGGTTGCTCAAAATCCTCTGAGCTCTAAGACTGTCTTTGTTCCATTGACTTACACTGGTGCAAAGATGAAATTAGCCTTGTGTTGTTATTAGAAAACCCAGACCCGAGAAAAAGGATTCCAGGATTGGACGAGCTATAACAGAAAAGTGAACTTTCTAACCAGTTCCAGTACGCCTGTTCAGCATCCAACCTCCATGACAGCCCAGGCTTTTTCTTGGCTGACATCAGAAATTGACATGTCGCACATTCAGTGGTATTACCTCATTTCAACTGAAGAAGAAGATCTGTAGCTGCTCCATACATTATTCATTCAGAGGGATGTAGAGTTGAACTGTGAGAGCATTCAGAAGGATTTTTATCAGGCAGGGGTTTTCTGTGGTTCAGAGCTGTTAACACTACAATAAATTAAAGCTCATTTTAATATAAAAAAAGACTCAAAAATACAACAGGCAGACAGACAGACAGACAGACAGACAGACAGACAGACAGACAGATAGATAGATGGTCTGCAGTTGGATGAAAGTTGGATGTCTTGTCTGCCTACCAGGATGAAAGGTATTTGTCGCCCTCTGCTGGCCACAATTGTGTAATGTGAACGCTGTTATGAACCATTAGGAGGCGCTGTTGCGTTATAATAGCTCAAATCCCACATCATTGGCTGCTATAATGCCATGCATTTTTTAAAATAATAATTTGATTGTTAATCCAAAATGAGATATCATCAGTGTTTATGTATATAACAATTAGTATATTCTGAATATGTTCAATATACATGTGGCCTGCACCTTGTCCCTTTTTCTGCACATAGTTCCTCCATCCAGTACTGCACACACCCAAATCTGTACATATTATCTACATCTGTAGAGTGGAATGAATATATCTGGAAGCGTACATGCCTCAATACATATGTACGTTATGTACTATGGTCCCCTATCATCCATTAATGTGAATATGAGCACATTTTTTAGTAATTGCATTTCTCAATACACAGGATATGATGTTACTATCCCTTGTGCCATAATCCAAGGTGAACATTCATATAGAGGCCCAATTCAGAGTTTAACAGAATGATATACTACCACACAAATGAGTACAATAGAAAACATCAGGCTACACCGTCATAAATCTACAGCACCATAAGACAGGCAGCAACATTCACCAGTTTTCTACGCTCACTTTCAGGGTGAGTGAGTCTAAACTGGCTGCGTTTTAAAGACACAATCTTCTGTGTTTTTGAAGAAATTGTTGTCGGCTTTCAGGATTTCCAAAAATTGATATTTCATTGAATATTCATATTCCATTTCATTACCTAAGAATCGATTATAACATTGTCTAATAGACAGCACAGCTAGGTTTCTCCTGTGCTGAATGGATCATTTCAAGCCCTGCACTGGACAGATGTACATTTTTACATCAATTTTCTGAGCTCCAGAGCAGGCAGCAGGCAGTGTTACATGTCCCAACACCGCTTTGTCTCTACAGACCAGTAATCCTTAATTCGCCCCTTATTTCATGCAAAACCCCCTTACAATTAATTAAGGGAGTTATTAATGGAGGAGACCCCATCAAAACCCACTAAACATGCCTTAATCTTTGACTCCTTACTTTCTAATTTACTGTAAAACTCAGGGGGACTTATTAAAAACCCTGTAAACCAGCGATTCTCAGCCTCTTTCATATCAAGGACCCCTAATTTAGTCCACATTAGGGCCACGGACCCCCATTTGATGAGATTTTGTCTCTCTGACCTAAATCTGAGAATATTTTTATTGTTAAATATGATTTTCACCAGAATTCTGTATGTGTATTGTAGACAGAGATAACAGTGAAACTATGATCAAAATAGTCATTCTTCTACATTCTCTAATTGTCTTAACTTCTTGTAAAAGGATTAATTATGAAGTTTAACGATTCATCAATTTGCTGGGGACCCCATGGGACCTCCTTAAGGACCCCTGGTGGTCCACGGACCCCATGTTGAGAACCACTGGCTGTAAACCATGCATAAAGGGTCTCCATGAATCAACTCATGAATAAATCTTCTAACCTTATTTTTTTATATTCTTTTTAATGGATACTTAATGTTTATGTCATGAGAAACTAAGGACATTTCAGAGATAACAGTCAGGGGGTTTGGTTTCATATTGTGTTGAGACTCATGATGCTGATTGAGGATTATTGTTTATTGATCATTTCTAGGAGTAGAGAATGCTGGTTCCCTCGGAAGGTGTTGTGGGCTTTTTGTGATGGGCTGGTACCACAAATACAGTCACGCTCCAGGTATGTGCACCCCTCGACTTTTGGAATATGTTGTTGCAATTATTTTGGATTTTCTGTCTGAGATCTCCTGTTTTGCATTTGCGGCATACATTTGTTCAACATTCTGTATTATTCTTGTCATATTTAGGCTGTTGTTACAGGTTTTGAACAGTATTTTCCATTGAAAGTTGTTCCAATCAGTCTTGTTGTCGACAACGCTGATATCAGGCCCTTCCAGAAAATGTTGATGGAACTCCAGGGTGTTGGAGATTCAAAAAACAAAAACTTGAGCAAATATAAGTAATGGCTTTTGACTGCAGTTCCTGATATTTCAAGTAGAAAGTAGATTATGTTCCCACTTCTATGTGAAAATACATTGGTTGCAATTCGTTTAGTCTTCTTTTACTATAAAAGTCAGTAAGCAAAACAGACAGGAGACTAACAAAAACTGGAACGAGTGTTAGAAGAGATGTTGAACTTCTGTAAGTTTTGGATCAATAACTACTTGAAACATTCTGGCTGAGTCGCCTAAATAATAGTTTGGTCTACCCCGGGATTCTTAATCCTGGTCCTCAGGACTGAATGTCCCGCTGCTTTTTATTCTAGCGGTCTAATCAGAGACTGATTTGCCTCTGGGCTGCCAGGTGAAGGTAATTTACTGTAATTAGCTCCATGGTAGGACAGAAACCCGGCAGCTCTCTGGGTCCTGAGGACAGATTGAGAACCACGGCTCACACGTCTCTTCTGCCACATCAGATTTCTAACAAAGAACTCACCAATTCAAGATTTGTGCGATTCACTGTGGATCATAGCATAAAGGAACGTTCCTTCAGAAACTTTGTATTGTAGACTGAAGTGATGATGGCCTTTTCAATAAGCCAGGAGAAACTTTGTGTAAAAAGGGAGATTTATCTAAATCACAACAGATTTTATGACATGTTCACACGAACTGGTGTTAAAAAAAACAAATCACTGAAAATCTTACAACCATACACCGTCTAACCAGCACCACACAATGGAAACCTCCCCTTAAAAGTGCTTCAATCAGGATTATACGTTACTGCATCTTTCACCAAATGGAAATACTGCAGTGCATCATCAAATCAGTTTAATGCTATGGATTAGCAGGGAAGGTGGAATATTGCTCTAATTAGCCAAACCTGAGGAAAAAAGAAAAACATCAGATGTCACTTTTATGATACAACCCTGAAACTCAAAGGGGATATTTCGTTGTTTAAGACTGAAGAAAGACAGGTGGCAGAAAAGGCATTTAGACAATGTTTTCTTTATTTTGACAGTGAAACAAGTCAGCCAGCTGCAGCCTTCCTGCCCACAGTCACCTCTCGCACCTAAAACTTCTGGAACTGCTTCTTGGCTCCAGCAGCCTTTGTCACTTTGAGGACGTTGAACCTCACAGTCTTGCTGAGTGGTCGGCACTCTCCGACGGTCACAATGTCGCCAACCGTGACGTCTCTGCACAGAAAAAAAAAAGACCGTAATCAGACGGGAAACAACAAAAGAGGGACTTCGGTCTGAGAATATTTCGTGTGACCGAGTTAACATTCTGTAGATGTGCTTGGACAACGGGTGTTAAGCTAAGCTGCATCAGTAATGCCATAAGGCAGTGTCGTCACAGCCTCGTGAGCTTGGAAGACCATCGTGAGAAAAACATCACTTGCAGCAAAATATCAAGTTGTTATACTTGGAAGACCGATCACAAAAATAATCACATAACTAGAAAGACTGCAGTTGAGATGTATTAAACAGGTTAGCTGCAGATTTACTGAAGAAATTAATTTACTTTCCCACAATTTTAAAAGTGTGGAACTTCAGGTTCTCCATGACTGTAGTAACGCTGGAAAAAAAAGGACAGTATGGGGGAGGCGTTGTACCTGAAGGCAGGTGACAGATGAACAGACAGGTTCTTGTGCCTCTTCTCAAAGCGGTTGTACTTGCGGATGTAATGCAGGTAGTCGCGTCTGATAACGATGGTCCTCTGCATCTTCATTTTGGTCACCACACCTTCAGACCAGACAGAACAGAAAGTTAGCAGCACAGGTCTGATGCCCAAGTACAGCAAGCAGCAGCTTTCTCTGCTTCAAGCTGCATTGACAGTATGGAAAAGCACTCAGAATCAAACCTCAAACCCCCCGTCATCAAAACACCGGAGAGGAGATTTAGAAAACTGCTTTAAACTGTATCACAGAGATTTGTCACTAAACTACATCAGAGTTTTCATTGTCGTCAGAACCAAGAAGGCTTGGAAGACTGTCGTGAGAAAAAAACATCATTTGCAGACCAGCGACAAGTTAAGAGGAAGCAGTCAATGCTGAGTTTGTTTTCAAATGTGCATAAAAGTCCTGCAAACTCACCAGAGAGGATACGGCCACGGATCGAGACATTTCCGGTGAAGGGGCATTTCTTGTCAATGTAAGTGCCGTCAATAGCCTGGCAAAAACAAGGACAATATTAAGTGGATTACTTAAGTCATTCTATACATATTTTCCAACACTGAAGTCAGGGCACACATTTTATTTGACTGCATCAGTTTTGCCAAAAGGCATTGTCGTCAGAACCCAGCAGGCTTGGAAGACCATCGTGAGAAAAGCATCATTTGCAGCTTACAGAAAGCTAGAAATCAACAGGTTAAGAGCTTTAAATTACTTCAACAGTTTCTGGATCGTTTCAAGTCACCTCTCTTGGGGTTTTGAAGCCAAGCCCAACACTCTTGTGGTAACGGGGGAGCTTCTCCTTCACCTCCTTGCCACCATCAGGGACCAGAACACGCTTCTTGTTCTGGAAGATGGTGGGCTGTTTCTGATAAGCCCTCTCGGTCTGTGGGACAACGGATAAACAGGTCAGCAGGTTCAGGTATTGCTACTCAAGAATCACTCAAGTTCCTTTATTATTGAGATCAACTCTAGTTTGTATCGGCGTTGCCCGGCCTGGCGAATTCCTCAAGAGCGACGACTGCCAAATGTGAGGAAAAACTTAACTTCAAACATTCTTCGCTCAAATGACAACTAAATCACAAAATAATTGTTTTGCTGGGTGCTGGGGGTAAGTGACAATTACATCCAGGGGCAACTGAAGACCTAGCAGTTGGTCTGCTAACGTATAGCAAGCTAAACTACTTCACGTTAGCATTCAAGCTAGCTCGGCTCAGACAACGCTCCGCTGCATTACACGCGGGTACGTAAAACAGCGCCTGCAGATTTTAAGACGTGAGGGCCTGAAAGTGGTCGGAAATGGCTCGGTGCCGACTATGTTCCTCAAATAAGGGTACAAGCTTAGTACACGATGACAAATACAGTGCGAAAAGGTACATAAAACGATTTAAATTCACCACGCCGTTTCCCCGAACGTACTTGTGCATCCGCCATCTTTGCCTGCCGAGTCGTAAAGAGGCCTATGCATGCGCGCGACGGACGGAAGACGAGGAGCTACGGGAAATGACGTTTATGAAAGGGCGCGGCTCAAGAAACCCCTCAATCTTAAATTACACATATATTTTAGGCTATCACACAAATCGCTCGTTTTGAGTATCTTATCAGTTTATAGCACTGCAGTGTTTACGTGTAGCCCACTTTCTCACAAAAACACGTCCTCCTTCGACCTGACTGGGGTCGCGTTGCGCAGACTTGATCTACAAAAACACTCGCGAGCTCACTGCGCGTAACTGATGTAAGCCAATCAGCCTTGAAGACGATCAGTAAATCAGCAAATCACCTGCAGCCGCCCTTCGGTTGCGGTTGCCATAAACAAATGATATTCTCTCTCACATGACTATACGGAAGCAGTGTCGAACAGACGTTTACAAGATGGCATCGCCAACGGGAGGAGGTGATTCAGGTGCGAGCAACAGCAACTCTATAACATTAAACCGACCGTGACACTGAGATCAGCCGTATTGTAGACATAGATAACCCGACACTTGAACCAGTAAATGTTGTTTTGTGATCATAGCTTGTTTGCTTGCTGACAATAACGTTAGCTGAACTGATGTTAACAAGCTAGCTAAACGTTAGCGTAACATTAGCCTTTTCTATTTGCTTTTTTCTTCGCAGTCGTTGGCTTAAGTTATCTTGGTACAAAGCTCTGACCGTGGCTAACGTTAACATGTCAGAACAAAACCGAAACGTAGATATCACTTTCTACATCGTTTCACTTTGAGAATGTCGACGTCCGTCTGTTTCCCGGGCTTGGTAGCTAACTAACGTTATCTAGCCACAACCATGTCCAACTGGCTAATGAACACACTGCTAATAATCCGCGCAGACTTTGCATGGTAATTACGGTTGGACGTGGTTGTTGAACATATGCGTCAGGGTTGGTATGACGTGAAGACTGCCATCTTATATAAACACATTTGTCTTTCAGGGAATGGCAAAGATCAGATACTGGAAGTGGGAGCTGCTTTGCTAAAGGAGTAAGTATTTATACAGTCAGCTCACTCCCTATTGACCTGTGCAAAGATACAGTAATTATTGTCTGTTTCCCCCTATGTATAGTTTCATCTTTGAGCGGGTTCGTCGCCATGGGGACAGCAACGCTGTAGTGACCCGGGCACAGCTGGGTGGAGGAGAGCTGTGTGACCCAAACCACAAGAAGCTTGCCATGTGCCTGCAGAACATTGGAGATGAGCTGGATGGAAATGTACAGCTCCAAAGGTATCTGATTGTGCTGGATTTTCAACAGCTTTCAGGCCGAAAGAATGATGAATTACAGTGTTCCACCATTCACGCCTGTGCAATTACTCTGTTCCTGTTTGCTGCAGGATACATTAATCAATCTACCGATGTTTTCCCCAGGATGATAAACGATTCTGCGCTCAGTCCAACAAAGGATGTTTTCTTTAAAGTTGCCGTTGAGATATTTTCTGATGGAAAATTCAACTGGGGCAGGGTGGTTGCGCTCTTCTACTTTGCCTGTCGGCTGGTCATCAAAGTGAGTGGAGCAGCCCCGTTGTACTTGTCCCCCCCAATACGGCTGATTATTGAAAAACACAGACCCGAAAACTGACGCATCTCCCACTCACAGTTTTCAGGCTGTGGTGACTAAAGTTCCAGATATCATCAGAACACTTATCACTTGGACTACGGACTACCG
>OMOV01099174.1:3548-14028 GCA_900312565.1 Beryx splendens | reverse complement strand
CCACCACAACACCACCACACCCACCCCCACACACGTCACACACACACACACACACACACACACACACACACACACACACACACAAAGCACAGTCGGGTCTCATCAAGTCTTCGCTCTCTCTTCACACGTCTCTGTCTCTCACCAAAGTCTCACTCCTGTATTTCCAGGACGGTTACCAGGGAAACCCTATTGTTGTGAGGCCAGACGTCAAACCAAGAGGAAGTGCTGTCCATCATCATCATCACTATGGTCCCACTCCTGCTGCTCCACAGCTGCCTCCTATTGGCTATCCTCCATGGCTGCCAATGGTGTCGTCTGTCCCCGCAGGACAAGCAGGGGGACACCTACCGTCCATACACCATGTGACGGGACCTGTTACACTCCCACCACTCAACGTGTAAGGCATATAAGCTTACAGACACATACCTACAATATTGTTTTGTGAATATTAACATGTGTTTGTGTGTGTGTCTACGTTTGTGTGTCCCATTTCTCTCTGACCACACCAGAGTCCCACTCAGTCTGTGACGTACAATGAATTGAAACTGCATGGCAAACACAGTGAGAACTCCTAGCAACACCCACAACAAAGGAGAATTAAAAGGACCACAAAAAAAAAAGATGGAAATTGTGAGTTTGCTTATGAATGTGTGCTTCTTAGTCTTACAAGAGAGAGACGCAGAACTCACACTGCACATACATCAGATAGAATTACACTGTAAGCGTGTTGAATCTGGCTGCCAGTATGATTTTTTACAGTATATCATTTTTGTTTTTGAATAAAATTGTGTTAATGACGTTCAAAGCAAAGCAAGAGTCTATCAAATGACCTGTCATTCAATTGTAGACTTTGGTTGTCACTTTGTCTCCAAAAATTAGCATATGTAAAGGAGATAAAAATAATAATAATGTAGATCCTTTGCCTATAGAATCATTTAAAGCTCTCCAGCATCTACATAAGATTTACATTTTTCATATACTTAGTGTTTAATGTATTACCTACTATTAAATAACACATTAACACCCCTTTATTGCCGGAGGAAGAGGGAATCAGCTCACATACAGCCTCATTCATCTCTGATTGGCTGAAACAAGTACGAAACCGTTGACAAACACCTAGGACCGCATCACAGGTAAATGTCAAGGCATTAACCGAGAATCACCGCTCATAGCAGTTACTTAGGTGTCGTTTAGCAACCACTTTGAAGACGACCGGATGTATGGGGCATTTGCATTGCCTCTTTTACGCCTCATCATCACCCATCTGCAACGAGCCTCACCAACGTGTACCTTTACATTCCCAAGAAACTATTATTACGACGACGAGATGTTTATGAATGAATACCGGTCTAATGGCCCCTACAGAGTAACGTTACACATGCCCGACGAAAATATGTTCGCCCGAACAGGGACTTGAACCCTGGACCCTCAGATTAAAAGTCTGATGCTCTACCGACTGAGCTATCCGGGCTCTTGTCTGCCTCAAATCGACGATTTCCTTAAAAACGTCAAGACGTCGTGAAATGCGCAGTTTCTGTTTCCGTAACGCGGTGATGAGGACCCGCCCTGTGACCGACTACAGAGAACAGATAGAGCCGCAGGTTTACATGTATCCAGTTAAACCACTGGGCACGAGCCGATTGTTCTCATCGTTATTCCTGAATTTAACTATTTCTCCAAAAGTTTCGGAAACAGTGTGCCATACCTCGGTCATTTTTTTTGCAGCAGCCATGGCCAACAAGTACGTTTTGCGACCGGTGCTTCTCAGTAAGACAACGATTTTCAGTCATTATTTTGGTTAAGACCACGCGCTATATGTACCCAAAGTCGTGACGTAGGCTAGTGTAGTCTACTCTAAGCCCCATTCATGCTGTCTGTTATCATTAATAACACTGATGCAAATGTGACTGTTTTCCAACAACACACGAAATCATCGCCATGACTTAATTTTTATTGTTGATGAATTTACAACTGTACAAAATGGTAATTTACAGGATCTATAAAACAGAAACATAACAACAGCCATCCTTCTGGTAGTTGAGCTACCTCACTGAATCAATGTTTCCATGACCATGACGTTATAGTCCAGCAGTGGGTCAAGTCTGCTGATCCAAAAAACACAACAGCAAACATCTTGATTCACAAGGTCACCTGTCAATCATCATGGCACATCCCTTTTGATAAATAAAACACAAACGTACAAATTAACCAAGTTTAAGTGACGTCCTCTGCATCAACAAAATATTAAAGTGCGTACTTGTCTTTTAACCAAGTTAGGATTCATGATTGTGGAACAGAAACAACATGCAAGCTGTGACTGGAAGCCGTGACTTTAAGTAGGATGTAGGAGGAAGGTGCTGTGTAGGCTTGCTGTGTGGGATGATCCGGCTACAGCTGTCTCGCTCTCTAAAAAGGAAGGGTGGATGGTCATGCACTTGTGCTTAAGGGCTTTATAGTATGGCACAGAGGTCAACGTTACATGTTTAAAACAGCCCTGTTTGCTTACTGAAGCCTTTAGCAAGTCTACTGAAGAACAATGAATGATAAACAAAAACTCTTGCACTGAATAAGTCTGAAATGCACTCTGGTTGCATACACATGACAAAATGCTGGCCTTACAATGTTCTAAATTTGATAATCCCACGTTCTGATTATGTTTTCTGTGAAATAACCTGATAGCATTTATTTACACAGTGCGTGTGTGCGTGCAGTATACCTGGCTGATTTGTACAAGTATTTTTTTATTGGAGTCTACCAGTGCAAACACAGCCAGACTTTGGGAGGAGTTTCTCAGAACATTCACTTAGAACTTGGAAGTTCATTAAATACAAGAACGAATCAGGGAAAAAATCCTTAAGGACTCAAATTATCTTATTAAAAAAAATGTCAGATGCATTATATACTATTTGAGGCCCGCAAGACTCGCAAAGAGGCAAACTGCAAGCTGAAAGAGACCGAGGGGGGAGAGTAAGATAAATCGTCTCTTCGCCACAGTTACAGGAACAGACACACCCAATGAAAGTCAGTATACGTCACAGGCATACTTCTAAATCACATTTTAGAGAACGCTGTCATTACTGAAGACATTGTTTTACGCTAACCATCAAATTTTTTTTTTTATTTCTCTTACCACATTACCTGGTTTGTAAAAGGGAGACACAACAGAGACAATATAATTTCTGTTTTTGTGATCACATTAAGAGCAAACGGACCGATTAGTTATGAAGTTGCTAACAGAATGGCAGGTACGTCTCCAGCAGTGCCGAGTGTTTACATCTGAGTGACACATGCACTTTCATTGTGTAATCCTTCGACATGTTATAAAAGAGGGTAGTGTAATCTGACGGAATCGGTGGTTATTAGAAGAAACTTGATCCTGTAGGTCCTATTCTGATACATGGGTTCAGAGATTCACCCTGTCTGCCCGTTTAGGCATATATCATACGGAAAGTTATGGATGCCATCAGCCCCACTGTCTCTTTGATTGGCCGATGGTGGCATCCGTCTACAGTTGTCGGGATGATTTCTACCGTTAAACATCACGGTATGCCGTTCTCGCACGTGTCCCATCTTCATCCGCGTCAGATCAGACGGTGAATCTCCGGTCAGAGTTTGGTCGAGTATGAGTGTGTGTTTTGGTGGCACCGGAGGGAAGGAGGATGATGCTCATTCTCATGGATTAGTTATGTCACCTAATGCAAGAAAAAGAGAATTACAAGAATTAATTACTTGCACAGACACACAAACACCCCACCACCATCCGCCCTCACACGTTCACATTCACACACACAGTCACCTTGTGTATGTGAGGAGGCATCTCGTCCTCAGAGCTCTCCTCTGGCACCGTGTCATGGTGCCGCAGTCCTGCCTGACCCTCCTCTGCCCAGCCTCCCATGGGCACCCGTGCTGACCTCACCACCTTGCCCCCTGCACCTAAAGTGTCTGGAAGACAGAAAAGACTTTACAAGGTGTCATTACAGTGTCGTGGGGCTGTGCATTGTCCTCCATTGGTTCAACAAATGATGAAATACGTTGAAAATCCTACTTCTTTTACAGCAACCTCTGATATAACAGTGTGAGATTAACTGGAGGAGCAGATGTGAGTTAGTAGACAGGGGAATAGACTTAACTGCACACTTTTAAATCAGGAGTAAAGACATCTTTCTGTTCTGCACATATCTCTTCAATATGTTTCCCGCCCCATCCTGATCCCATGTCTCTTTCTAAATTTGATTCCTCGGCTTTATTGCCAAGTAGGTAAGCAGATTACATACGAGGAATCTGACTTGGTGTGTTACGGTGCGTAGCGGTCAAAAATATACAGTCAGAAATATACAAAATCCACAAAATATACACAAAATTAAGAGGTCCTGAATAATAATTTTAAAAAAGAAGAATTTACAATAGAAGAAAAATGTAAAATATAAAATAAAACGTAAAATATAAAATATATTCTGGTGAGAGGAGCAGCTACAGATTAAAATTTTAAACATTAAATAGAAGAGAATGAATGTACAGGGTACTGACCAGGAAAAGACTTGGTCAATGCAATTATCTTGACAAGGACGAGCATAATATCAACTGGAATAGCAAGTGAAAAATATTCCTGTGGCGTTCTGAGCCTGACTGAGATAACTGAACACACAAACTTTCCAGTCCCATTGGAGTCCTGTTCAAATCCTATATGGTACGAAACATGGAAGTCATAACCACAATGATAGCTACCTGTGGTGTTTCCTCCAAAGCGGCGCTGGCTGCTGCTCTGTAGTGGAGCCCCCTGCTGGCCTAGGGTGGTACTGCTGATGGCTGAGGCCGAGCTGGGAATGGCACTGGGACTGGCAACTAAGGTGGGGAAAGTGTGCGAGCGGGGGAAGTTTTTGTGGTGAGGGTTGGGGTCGCTCCTCACGTCGTCGGGGACGCTGTCGCTGCTGTCGTCGCTCTCCTGCCTGTGCCACGTGTGACGAGACAGCTCACCGCGAGACTGCTGCTTGTGGAGCTACAGGGACAAACAGAGGAAAGGAGAAAGACGGAGGGAAGGGAGACAAGATGGAGAAGGAGATTTGACAGATATTCAGAATCAAGAGGATAGATGTGGGAACACTTTGTACTTCATTCACTTTGTGACTCAGGCAGCTTGCTCTCTCTCTCTCTCACACACGTACGCACGCACGCACGCACGCACACACACACACACACTCTTACCTCATGCATGTAAAGTGCATGGATGCTCATCTCTGTGGAGGCGTACTCTGACAGGACCAGGCTGGTCAGCTGACCCTCCCATGCACTGCTGCCTGAGCTGACAGTCCGGGCATCAGTCCTGGTGAAGGAATGGATGCAAGAATGAAGAGCAGAGTGGATGGAATGAGGAAGTGGAGAGGGGAGAGAGCGGGACGAGGTGAGAAGAGGACACCAGTAAAGGAGATTGGCAAAGGAAGAGAGGAGAAGAATGCAGAATAGATTGTCAGCCAGGTTAGGGAAGACAAAGCTCTGTATGCTAGATTTGTTCTTTGAAATGTGAGTTGAAATCTATTTTTAGCATCCGTCCAGCAGTTCAGTGAGTATTTCTACTGACAGTGAAAGATGTAGTCTAAAAAGGAATTTAGCTGCAGCATGTTTCTGAAGGAGCATCATCCTACCCAGAGCCTGCCATCGGCCTGCTCATGGCTGAGGTGTGGTCCACAGCCCTATTAGCTGCACTCAGGCTGCCTCTCAGCTGAAGGCTACTGCTGATTGGTGAAAGGGAGCGCAAGGCAGACGCCCCGTCGCTCATGCCGACCACTGCGTGGTTGGTCAAAGAGCCGGCCCCGCCAAAATGAACGGAGGCCAGTGTAGGCGGACCTGCCAAGAGGTTAGCAACGAGACTCCTCGGCTGAAAGAGAGGGACAGAGAGGAGAGAGACAGGAGGAGTATATTAGGAAATTGAACGCATAACTGTGTCATTTCGTTTAATAAACCTGACTTATTCTTTCCACATATTGCAATACTCGTGTGAATGTTCGTTTATCTCCATACCTCCGACTCTGACAATGAGTTGAGCGTGTGTGTGTCTGCAGGAGCCCCGGTGGCCTCTCTCTGTACCCTCTCTTTCAGCTGGCTGATGAAGTGTGTAGTCTCCTGGGGAGGCTGCCACTGGGGGTTGGTGATGGCAAAGTGCATCAGCGATAACTCTGTCTTCCCGTCCTCTGCCTGTTGGTAGATAGACGCCTCCGTCTTCCCCTCTGACATCCACTACAGAGGGAGGAGAGATTGTCAAAACACGTATACACAACGCTCCCTCGTTAGCTGTGTTGCTGACAGTGTGAATGCGAGAGTGAAGAGTGAAATCTCTGACTTTGTGTGTTTATACTCAGAAGTTACAAACTGTGATTCAACCTGGGCTTTTGTTCTTCCCCGCAATTGCATGTATTACTTGTTGTATTGCAACTTTTCAATTAGTCTAATGCATGCCAATAGGTGAGTACTTCAAAATAGTGTCTTCATGCAAGTGTGTGTGTCTGTGGGAGTTCCTCACCGCAGGGTGTCCATGTTGCCTGATGTCCATCTGGGCGAAGGAGCAGGTGTCTCCCACCCCGATCACCTCCACGGTGAAGTTCCTGAAGAAGTCAATGATCTCCAGAGACTTCCTCCTCAAACAGAAGATCAGGATGAACGGAGTCACCACGGGACTTATCAGCTCCTCCAGAATAAACACCTGAATGCAAAACAGAGAAGGGAAGGGTTAACACCGTATGCTCACGCAGCAAAGTAGGGATAAGTTCCGTTTCAGACAAAAAAAGTTTACTCAACCTCTGATTCAAAAGCTGAAATGATGTAATGTTAAATGACACATTCGTTTTATTTGAGTCAGTAGGGGGGTGGTAGTAGCATAGAGGTTAAAGAAAAAGACTCGTGACTGGGAGGTTGGCGATTTGAATCCCCAACCAGCTTGGAAATTCTGCAAGGGCAAAATGAATCCCTTCTTTTAACAAGTACCATGAAGGTGTATGGTGAATATAGTGCTCAGCTCCCAACTGCTTCAGTGGAGCTGCACAGTTGCTAATAGTTGAGGACTGTGGTAGCACTGGCCAGCTCCAAGGTGTGAATGTGAGTCTGAGTGTTAAGCCGGGCATAGGCGAAAAAGAGCATGCATGCTCTGTTAATACTCCCTGGATAAATAAAGGTTAAAA
The DNA here is from genome assembly GCA_900312565.1 of Beryx splendens. Taxonomy (NCBI): domain Eukaryota; kingdom Metazoa; phylum Chordata; class Actinopteri; order Beryciformes; family Berycidae; genus Beryx; species Beryx splendens. The sequence goes on along the minus strand of OMOV01099174.1, from coordinate 6,859 downwards.
TGTTCTGAAAGGATGTGATAAAAGTCACCACCTAACACTGCTTTGAAAGGGAAATGTTCTACTTGTTTTGATTTGTTGTGTTTTTCTCCAATCCAAGAGTGGTACTCACAGCCTTGTATTGGAAGAGCTGGGAGAACTGGTCACGGGTCTCATATCTATGCGCGTTGCCCTGCCAGTGGTCTGGCATGTAGTGGATATGAGCCAGGATCACCCGCAACAGCTGCTCAGGACAAAACACCATATGCTTATCAGGAATAAATGACCTGAAGAGAGAGGGGGAGGAAAAGGGGAAGAGACATGGGGAGCAACAGCGTTTCAGTTGAGAGTTTGGAAGACAGAATGGATGGATTACAAAGATTGATGGGACAGGCAGACAATTGAGTGACACTAATCCCTACCTGCAGACTGTGACACACACACCAAGCAGTGTGATGGATGAGAGGACATGTTCCACTGCCAGAACGTCCTCGTCATAGATGGTCAGGGCGATGAGGACAGCCAGAAGAGAGCCGGCAAAAAACGCTACGTTCTTAGCCACCACAGTCAGCAGAGGTGACAGGAAACAATTCATATACTTGGATGAAGCCTGAAGAAGAAAATAAACAGGAACAAAAGAGGAGAGGAACAGAAAAAAGGAGGAAATAGACATATTTTTAAAATACAGTAGATATTGGAGGAGCAGTACTAATATGAGCATACGTGTAAGAGAATGGTATGAGCACAAGAGCATGTTATTATTGAACAAAACCTGTTTTAGCTAGCTGACGCTCGTGGAAAGGGCTGATCATAGCTACTGCTGTTGAAAACCCATTTGAAGCACAGCACTTAACTTCTAGCAGCTGGCACTCTGAGCACTAAAAACACAAGTTCTGCACAGCCAGGCACCATCATGTTCTTTCCATTTAAAATAAGAACGAGAAGAAAGCAGGGCGATGAAGTGAGGTTCCCTGGGGACAGGTAGCCTAAGACCTTCAACTGCTGGTAGAAAATATCCTGGTGTGCAGAGTCAGACCTTGTAGCCCTTGCTGAGTCGTGACATGAGCTCATGGTCCAACTCATTGAAGTGACGCAGGTAACATCGACCATAGAGTGACCAGCACCTCGCTCCCAGAGAACCAGGCTCTCGTTTAATCACCTAGAGACACACACACACACACACCATTACACACACTATTGTCTCTGTATCTCTCTGTAAGAATAATGTCTCTGTGTAAATAGGAAACTGCGTAGGGTTTGTGTTTGTGTATGAACAGGGGGAGCCCAATTACCTCAGTATAACTGAAAAAGGCGTAGAGAATCTGCCACACCAGAATGACTGGACACAACAGCAGATTGGCAATGCCAATCCACAGGATGCGAGATGCTAGTTTGTCTGCCAGCTCAAGTCTGTTGCCTCCTCTCTTATACTCCGGCTTCAGGCTCCACTCATTCTCAAACAGAGAGCCTAGAAGGGGACCCGAGGAATAAACAAGGGAGGTAAAAATTAGACATCTTTGTAATAAGACATATATAGTGTTTGCGTGTGCACAAACATACACACACCAGTTCACCTGAAGAAGACACCAAACAAATACAGGCACAGACATTAATCACAGAGAACACACACACACCTGGTCCCCAAAAGAAGATAAGCTCAAAGTTGTACTTGAGACCCCGGGTGTAGAACACACTCTCCCCAAGAAAAGGAGGTCGAAATCGCACAGGAAGGAGAGACTTATTCACCATGGCAACCTGGAAAAGAACAGGAAGAGTGGTTTGAGGTCACATTGTATCATATTTGCAGGTAGTTACGTCAGCGGTAAAGGATTACTTTGTCAGACAGTCTAGGTGACATTCAATCTCAAAATGCGCACACCATGTAGTTTTTGAAGCGGAGGATGCGATGGTAAATGTCGAGCTCTGTCAGTTCTTTCTTATGGATGCAGATCTGGTGTTCCTTCTGGATCTCCACTATCCTAGCCTGAACCTCCTGCCACGTTACATAGGGTAGCTCTGACTGCAAAGGGAAAGCACAGTGAGGGTCAGGGAGTCAAATGCCTTATTCTATGCATCATTCAAATAAATCTTATTGGATGCATTTGATAAAACCTTAGTTATGCCACTAAAACATCATTTTGTCCGTCTCACCATGGTCATCTTGAGGGCATTGGTGTAGAAGGATCTTATCTCCCAGTAACAGCAGACGTTGTAGAGGAATTTGACCAGGCGGTGTAGCCAAAACACTCCGGAGATCACCAGCACAAACATCACAAACGCATTGTCTCGGATCCTGGGGGAGAAATGCATTTACTTATTTAAGTAATACGAAGATAAAAGTATTCTGCAGCACAATGACAGACTCAGACACGTACCATTGCTCTCACGTCTCCAATATATATTACAACAAACACTCTGGCTCCAACATGGGTTACTTATCTAATTGCTGGATTATTTTCAACACGTGTCTGCTTTATCAGACACTACATAGCGGAAACAGAATAGGTGTGCGAGAGAAAGCAGGTGGGCTCTAACCCACGCTATCATGAATGTGTGATATGTGCCCTCGCACTGTAAGCCACAAGGGCAACACAAATACTGAAATCATGTTATTAGTAGGGAAGCCGGAGGATAGTGCATGAAATTTGAAAGGTGGGAGGAGTTTGGGGACACATTCGTATGCAGTGGCCACTTGTAAGCCAAATATCACTCCCAAGTTTTCTATCGTCATACAATAAGTACGACTGAGAGACTAGCAGGTAAGAAACAGATGGATGGAAACAGACGGATATCATCAATTATCAACTACCAATACACAGGATCTGACACATATGTGATGATCTACTTCAAGCACCTGCACAGAAATCCTGCTTTGATGATAAATGGATTTTATATGGATATATCACTGGGATTCCTGCATCCCAGAACCATCCCCTCTTTAAACACACACTCAGCAATCATCAAACCTACCCTCAGCTACACCACACTTACGCTGCATTACAGCTTCTTTACAAACCAAGTGTCATTCATGCTCACCGGGCACTGCAGACATCGACGGGGAGGAAGGCGTCAGGCAAGGTGACTTTAGACGAGTCAGTGTGGTTCACAAACTTGTTGGCAAAGAGGATGTCGTAGTCCACACAGTTGGCCAGGAACAGCGTGAAGCCAACCACAAACAGCAGCTGACTGCAGGGAGAGAGAAAGGGAGGGAGGCCGGGTAGAGAGTGGAAGACAATGAGAGAGAGAGAGAGAGAGAGAGAGAAAGATGAATGGTGGGAGACTTATGACGACTCAGACGGTGACAGTGGGAGAAACTGTCTCAGTAACAAACAAAG
>OMOV01099161.1:0-16774 GCA_900312565.1 Beryx splendens | reverse complement strand
TCGACAAGGAGCGTTGCTGATTGGATGGACGCACTTTCCGTCTTTTTAACAGGTAAATGCAGGACAGTCCGTCCAATCAGCAACGATCCTTGTCGATAGCAGGTACCTACCTTTTCCAGTAGAAGTTAATGTTGTTGTGTTTTCTGCTTTGTAGTTGTGGTTTCTGTTTTGCTGTTGTGATTTCCGATTTGTTGTTGATTTGCACTTCATGGCCACCGTAGTTATTGCATAATGCGTTGTTACAAGCTACAAGACACATCACATTTTGATTATCATCATACACACACACCAATGTTCACAAAATAGTTGGCTTGCTAATTGTATTTACACCAAGCTTTGATTCACACCCGCTCTCTGAGGGTCGTCGAAAGGCATTCTGGGAAATGTAAGAAAATCACTAACTGGAGTAGAAGTAGACGAGGCAGGATGAGGGAAAATAGTTACCAAAAAAAAAGTAAAGAATATCAATCACAAAATAACTCCTGGAATGCACTGAACATCACACATTGATGACATCTAACTGTGCAAGAGTATTAGAGAGTGGATTTATCTTTTAAGTAATTTTGAAAATATATCATTTTTTTTAAATGTTTCAGGTCAAGCTTGTAAAACCTAGATTAATTGTCACTCCGAAGCAAATTAATTTTCCCTCCTAAGTGAAGTAACAGCCAAGGGATTGTGTTGACATGTAAATTGTAGGCTGCTGACCCACGCCACTGCGTAAAGAACCTTGTGGCTCTGGTAAATTAAGCTCTGTGAAAGCGGACTGAATCGCAATCCATCTGCCCAGAGGTGAGGCCATGTTGTTTAACGCGCACAGCTACAGGACTGATGATAATTACAAAATCTCATAGCTGACCCCAAGGCTTGTAATTTAAAATTTTCACTAAATAAATTAACCCATCAGTGAACACCTTGTCAAAGATGACCAAAGGCATGAATTGGTTTTTGTGAATGTGCTATGCAGCTGTTACCAAGCTCATAATCAGGCGGTATGAATGTGCTGTTAGTTGTAGTGTTACCAAAAAAGTGTGGAGATGGATAATGCACCATGTAAGTTTTAGTCAGATAAATTATTCTGATCTGTACAGTGTGTGCAGACTATTTGTTCAAGGCTGATAGTGGGAAGATGGATTATTTTCCTCCTAAAATCTATAGTCAACAAGGATGCATTTCATAGTTTGTACTAATAAGGATCATCCCTCTTCAAACTGCCCAATTTGTGCTCTTCGAATGAATAAACATGTAGCTTTAATCTTTTTTGTAAAACTGGTGCAATGCAACTGTGAGCACAGCAAGCAAAACAAAAGCTGTTTGTTGAATGTTTTTGTTGAATATTCTAATATTTGATTAGTTACAAACACCCACGCATCAAGTAGTTTCTTATCCCTCTTCCAATAAATTAAAGCTCTTTTGTGAAATGTGTGTAATGCTCTTGTGAGCGCAGCATGCACACGTTTGCTGAATATTCTCATATTTCATTAATTAGAAAAGCCTGTTAAACAGCGAGCATCAACCTGAAGGGAAAACATATTGACTGATGGTGAAACAGCAAGAGGCTGTGAGAGATAGAGAGGAGTAACTGTGATGCACCTTGAGGGAGTACAAGAGGCGTCTTAAGAGCAGGACTAGGGACTAAGAGTTGCAGTTTTGCAGTTGTGCGGCTTTGCTGCGATTGGCCATACAGAGATGAGTGTGGGGAGATACCATGTGGAAACATAAACACAGATAAGACCATCAGAGGATGAAGGGAGAGAAGCTGTGTGATCAGCCAACTGTAAAATTGACTTGGAATCAATATGGCAGAAAATACAGCAACCAGGTTTACTGTCTCCCAAGAAAGATTGGCGATCTGGACATAGGAGGAAAAAAATGTTAAACAAGCGCACTTTTCCTTCTCTTCCCCTTTCAGCCCCGCCCACCCAATACTTTCTTTGTGTTTAAACCAGATGATCACCAAATATCCTCCGTGGAGATTTTCGCATTAAATGTAAGCCTGATGCAGCATTGATATCTCATGGCTCAGCTACACCGGCTGTGTTTCTGTTTCGGTTTGTGTCAGAAGGGTCGGATCAGATACGCAGACGCTTACTTCAGTGCAGCTGCTCCACTGTCTGCAGCACGCTGACAGATCTGAAACGGAGCCGCAACTTTGGAGATATGCTTGCTTATTTTTGTCGGGCTACGCATCCGTCTTTTCTGTATTTTAGCCATATAAATGTATATACTTGCCAAGATTTTGCTTATTATACTCATTTATCACCATGGCAGTAAATGAAATAGAGCTACATAAACCAATGTCACTGAAATAAATGTTGGAAATGAGATTATCTATGGATGTCCGCTGAGGAGGCTTCTGTTTGGCGACAGTATGCCTACACTGGAAAAATAAGCAAAACTAGATGATTGAGCTTTTCTTACACATAGGTAAAATGTAGACGAAGCTATGTGTAGCAGCTTAAAATGCTGCGCTACAATTGGCCGCAATTTTGGGTGTAGTTTACATGTTCGATGTACTGTACTGTACAAAATCACATATATTAACACACACTTGTCATGGAGTGTCACTGAGTCATTGAGTCTACTCTTTTGTAGCTCCACTCGTGCTTTCCCATGATCACTCACTTTTTAGGACTTGGGACACAAACATTTCACTCTGACGAGGCGCTGAACAGGCCTCAGATCAGTCTGAAGCGCGTTTTGCTGCCGTCATTCACCTTTGAGCTCTTGAGGGCCTGCGGACGTTTATGAGCTTCTTCTCTATTAGCAACAGTTTTTCTGGTGTTTCTTACACCGAGTAAAACGGAGGTGAAAGCAAATATTCGCAAATAGTTCCAGAGGGGTGATTAGACTGCTGATATTTGCTCCCTTCTGCCGATGTGCTATTTACTGTCATGGATCTGCAGCGTTCCTCTGAGAGGTGTAGTGATAATACGGCAGATCCCAGAGTCTGTGGACGGAGAAATGGCAGTTGTGGCTGTGTGTTCCTGCCTGCTCTGGTAAAACAATCAGAGATACGCACACAGAAGCCTAAACACACAATATAATCTCCCGTAAGAACTAAACCAAGCAGTCCCTCTTATATCTCTGTATTAAGCTCACGTTAAAGCCAGGCCATGTTGTAGTTTTCCTGCCAGGGTACATAATACTCTGCAGGGAGATACTGGGATTAAAAAAAAAAGTGTGGATCAGAAATTCATTACGAAAGACTTACTTACTTAAAAAACATTAGTTTTATATTTTGGTATGGGAACTGTGTGCCTCCTATTCATATTTTGCAACTCTTATTTTTGGAGGGTAAAGGTTCGATAATTTACAGGCAATGAGAGAATACAGTTACAGCACTGGTGAGCATAGCATTGACAAATTAGACTGTAAAATCCTGATTAAATGTCCTAATGCTTCCTAGCAGGGGACATGCGTCTCCAAGCCTCATTATGATCTATTTGTGTTCCTCTGGCTCCACTCCTCAGGTGGATAGATGGATGGATAGTTATGAAACTGTGGTTGTGAGGGGAAGACCAATCAGTGGTGAAGTGTTTACTTTAATCCCGACTTCCTTGCAGCGTCTACTATTTGATAGCCTGGGAATAAGGCGGTTGCTCCAGGCTTGTTGATTTGTTTATGCGTGTTTACAGAAGTCCTCATAAATTCATAATCATCCTCTCAATGTTTTCCTCCCTGCATCTCCAGGAAGCAGGTGTTGAAATTGGACAAGCTTGGTCAACACAGATATGGACGAAGATGGCAAAGATGACTAAGCCTCTTAAGTTTTGTGTCAGAGAGGAAAAGGGTTTTTCATCAGCTTGATGACTTTGATCATCTGCGTTGGATTGAGACCAAGAAATCGGTACATGGAGTTCTGCAGGATATTTATTTTTCGTTCTGCGGCAATAGAAAAGTGATGAGAGAAAATCCCCTTCCCTTTTGGATGAGAGGAATAGATATGCCTTGGAAAGAAAATATGAGTGGAACATTATTTTGGATGTGAGCATGTTGACCATCATTGGTATCATAAAAGCTGTAATGAGTCTTTTATTGTCTGCCCTACTCTTACCACATCTGTTTAATCTTGGACATTATTACCTTCATGGCGTATTAACATCTTAAAAAATTCCCCATTTCGGTGACCATCTGGTTTTATGAGGCTATTGTACCTCCTAGATAGCCAACTTTTCCATTTGTCCTTATTACCTGCCATAAAACTCAAATATTTAAGAGGTGTTATAAAAGTGACATTGCTATTTGAGGACTTCTGATATCTACTTGGCATTTACAGCTTGCATGATGCAGTAGCTCATATGCACACAGACCCACTTTGCTTTGCAGGAAACTTATCTGCAGTGTACAGTAGAACCCAAATAATTAATTTCTGTGAGTGTGAGGTGTGTGTCATTTTTGGCATTTGTGTTAAGAGATACCGCACTATATTACGCTGGCACATTTTTATGTAAATGTCTTTCTGCAATGTTTGAGAACTGCTGTGTATTTAGGCACAAACCGGTGACAATATACTGTGGGTTTAATCAGCAAGGAATAGAAACTTATCCTTTGGCGATGTTCCTTGTCTAGAATGAGATATGTGATTTCTCCATTGACCTCAGTGGAACTCGGACAAACTTTTACTGTCAATTAAAGTGGCCATACTACAGAACTTTAAATTGTCATGTATTGTCAAAGGTAAATAGCTGTTTGGACTGTATTTTAGTGTGAACAGCTGGTTTTACAGCGATTGCATTTTCAAACATTCACTGCCACATGCAATGCTTTCACTCAGAATAGTGGAGGCCATTATTCTTATCCTGGTACAAATGAATTTTGACAATCAGGATACATGAGTATTATATAGGATTTACGGTATCGATAAAGGTTATTTCAGCAGAACAGAGATGAATATCATGTAATTATTGCATGTTATGCCATGTTATGCCAGGCTGAAGGGTATGCCTTACATTTATTTAATATTCTGTTTACGTGGAGACCTCTGACGCAGCATTTGATCACTGCACTACATCAATGCACTTGCAAGCTTTGGACATTGAATAGGAGCTGGAGTATTCATTACATATAACTGCACAAATAGACGGACGTTTTTTTGCTGTCGTCATGAAACATTCTTGATTGTACAGGTTGAGGAAAATTTGGATTTCTGTTATAGGATCCCATTAAAGTTGTCAAATTTTGCCTTTCATATAGCAAACACTCTTCAGGCCAGTTTAGGTAGGGTTGTGTTTTTGCCCACCGAGCATTCTGCCTTTGTTTTTCATGGCTCTATTTTGAATGTTAGTGAAGAAACACAAATATGGACACATGCAACATATGATGAATACATTTCTGGGATGGGTTTTTCATAGGCCAATTTTTTTTTGAAGCTGCAATATGTGGCTATCAAGGTGACTTATAAAATGTGCCTGAAGACGAATTGATAATCTAGAATAATTTTCCTTGAAAATCATATTTTATGCATCCACTGTTCTTTGACGACAGAGCCTTTTCTATGTGGGTGAGGTTATTAGCATTAGCATATAGTCTGCTATAGCAGCTATTGTTTGCTAATGGTTTGACCTCCCTGGCTTCTAGTCTAGCAAGAACCCTGTCCATGCTGGTGTCTTGTACCGTACTGCCTGGTGTAAGAGTGCACATTGTATGCAGGGCTCTTGGGGCTCTGCGCTGACTAAAGAGTGCATCACGTGATTCCCCTAGCCACTGCGGATTGCAAAAAGCATTACACAGAAATAAATGAATGACCAAATTAACGCACCATTAAATGCACACACAGAGCCCAGCTCTTATAGAGGCACCCAATAAGCATCTTGTCACTATAACAGAGACTGAGTGGACACTGCTGGACTATTAGATACTGGATGAGTCACAAAGCTTGAGGAGTGCGATCTAGAGAACAACTCAAGCTTGAAATGCTTGAAGGTTTTTTCAGGTCCTGATTTGAATATCCTGATGCAACAAAAAGAATCAAACTATCACCACTACTTTGTTTGAATGTTAAGGTATGACAACAGTGGATGGAGCATAAATCTTAAATCAAATCAAATCATTGATTTAATTCTGCTCGCTAAAGACCAGAATCCATGGTGTGAAGGATTATGTCCCATAAAAGGGCTGTCTTGAAACTGCAAGAAAGCTTTGTTTGCTTAACGTCTCTAAAAAATACAAATAGTAATTATTTTCAGATTTTTGTGTCACTTCAGAGGCCGGAAAGAAGAAGGCTGGAAAACAGCATTTGTTTTTGTTTTTTGTGGAGATCGCCATTTAGACAATGTAGAGAGACAATTATGGCCAGCAGCATTTGTTCATCATAATTTTGTTTCCATTATGCTATCTACATTGTTTTTGTTGCCAATTCTTATCCCTGCTGAAAGCAATATTTCTCATATCCATTGCCTCAAAATTGTCTGCACCGCCACCCTTGGTGTACACTCATGCAGTCAGTCAAGTCTTGATTGTGGTTTTCTCAGTCCTGCAAAACATTGCCTTTACACGTCTGTATTTAACCTCTCCCTTCAAAAGAGCAACTCCCAACATATCAGTACAACTTAGAGTACAGCTTCTTGACACAACATGCCCAATACCCACCAACCAGCTACCAGACCATATTAATTACAACTGCCACCTTGCTCAACAGCTCTGTCTGGCTAATTCCATGGTGTCTCCCTGGCACCAGTCAATACAACTTCAAGGCTCAGGGCTTCCCAGTAATTGGAACAAACATGGCAGTAGTGATGTTTGGAGCTAAATCTTTGCCAGAGGCAGTATTGACTGCCGTTGTATTATCCCCTTTGTCACGGCTCTCAGCAAAGGTACACAGACTACCTTCTAGATACGCATACTGGCAAACGTTGTAATCCTGATTATGATAATCCTTTACAAAAAGATAGACCATCACAGCCTGTCTTGGAAAGTTTTGTCAGTCAATTAATTTGTTTGATTCACGAACCGTTCGCAAATCAAAATGACATTCCTGCAGATGTCTGCATGCGTCCTTGACCTATATTATGTGAAATCTGAATATGTATTTCTCGACTGCAACAGACATGAAAAACATAGTTTTTGATTTATTATTTAATTGCACTGTTCTGTCATTGCGTACAGTGCTTTCCTTGCTATATCAGCTCTGGGTTATTATACAAAACAGATGTTTGTTTGAAGTATGGCTCTCCTGTTGATTTGACACATTAACAACTGCATGTGTTGCGTTGTCTTGCCTGAAGGATTTTCTAGCCTTCTGAGCTCATGAGAACAGGCTGCTTTGAAGGAGCGGACTCGCCCAGACCCTCTCTGGGCTAGGCAATAAGCCGGGAGGACTTTTGTTTCCTCAGTGACAACTTGGAAGCAGGTTTTGCCTTCGACTAACCGCAGGCCTGCCTTGTTTCTCACGCAGCCAACCATGAGCAATATGTGTTCTCTAACTCCTGAGCCAGTGAACAAGCTTATTCTCCACAACTTTTTGATTGAGGTGCTTCTTGGAAAGCTGCATTGCCGTATTTAGATAAATGTTGCAATTTTCACGTTATTTTATTGTAGTGAGCGAATAGTGTGTTTGAGGAACCACATATCAACTTGACAGATAAAGCTGTTTTGATAAAGTTTGTTTTTGGTTTAAAATTTGATGTCTAGATAGCTGTTGTCTTGTGGTTGCTATTATCGTCAGCTAGCCAGCTAGCTCATATACAGCTAGAACTTTGGAAAAAATGATAGTTTACGTGTGATATTAGGCAGTTATATTCTTCACTGCAGCGATTCCAGGTGTGAACACACAACTTAAACACCAACAGATGGGGAGACTGCTAATAAGTAGCATAGACATGCTCAGCTTTAACTCATGATTGATACCTCAAAGGCAGCAGAAGCATATTAATAGATTTTCACTGTTAAACAATATGAGCAGTCTGCGATCTACGAGTTAAATGATGCCATGCCGTTCAGGCAGATATTAGTTGACAGCTTTCAGACAGCTCAAGGAATTCCAGGCAGCAAAATGATCTAGGTAAAATGATCTAGACAAAATGATCTAGGCAGCAAAATGATGCCTCGGAGATGGCCCAGTAACAGTGTCTTCAAGGCATCCTAGACAATGCTAGTTAATGCCAGGCTCGTAAAGGTTGTTACCACAGGCGTTTCTGGCATTTGCAGGTCAACAAGGAAGCATGAAAATCCGACTGTGTCTAAACGACATCAGCACATGTATAGTAGATTCTTGCCATTCTGATAAGAATAAAATGAACTCTCAGTGGACAGTGAGCTCTCTCCTGGGCATCAGGTGCCTGAACAAACAACTAAACAGTTGATCTGACAAAAAGATTTAAAAAGACGTATATAAGAAAGAGAAACTGCTTTTGTTCTATTATCATAATATACATATTAAACCACTTTCAATTTGCCTACAAACAAATTTTCATTGAATATGTAATGATGCAAATCTTGCATGTCAAGGAAAAAATGGTACTAAATTATACTGTTTACTAAAAATGTGATTTTACCTGTTATTCTACCTCATTGATAAATAATCACCTCTTAGGTACTCCATATTCCTACTACTTAAAATTGAGAACTCATTCTTTTTATTTTCTGAACAGAAAATAAAAACATGGGATCTAAGTTATAACAGAGGAAAATACTGTGCCTCAGCGCAGTAAACAATACCAAATAGATTCGATCCAATTGAAAGTGTTTCATGAATACAAAACTTTACTGTTTCATTTAAAAAGTGGCCATTTATGTTTCAGGTGCAGTGGACGTTTAGGATAAATGCAAAGTATAATAGTGCAGGTTAAATGAAAAACAAAGTGTACTCAACAACAGCTGTAGGGGCGAATACACTTCTCAAACCGTAGCAAATACACCTCATTGTCCACTGAATCACCCTCCATCTCCTCCCCCTCTTGTAGTGTAAGAAGACCAAGGGAGACATACTTTGTTGAAGTATGGTTTGATTGGACCATTGTATGCAGTGATTGGCCAAGTGTTCTGTTGATTTGGCCAATTCATGTAGAAAGATTGCGTTAATTTTGCAAAGGTTCTCGCAAATAATGCTGGGAATTGGTTGGATTTGCATTCATTATTGCAAACTCCTTGAGCGACTGCCCCTTAGTAGATCTCGGCCTCATTGTCTTCAGACGGCACTGTCACATCACTGCACTGATCCGACATCATCTGTTGGTTACCTTGGTCACAATGTGATGGTCGTAAAATCAGCCACAGGTGTTGCTGTACCAGTATTTTTAATTTTGTTTGGGACGATTAATATTTTGTTGATATGAACTTGGAACTCACAATCCTAATCAAAGTGATGTCCAGGTAAATTAAAATGCATCACATAGGAGTAAGCGCTCATTACCATTGCGCGTTAGTTGAACTCCATCGCTGGAGTTCACATCTCTGAGGACCTGACATGGTCCACGCACATCTCCACTCTGGTGAAGAAGGCAAGGCAGCGCTTGTATCACCTCAGGCGGCTGAGGAAGTTCAAGATCTCCACAGCGCTGCAGAAATCCTTCTACTCCACCACAGTAGGGTCTGTGCTCTCTGGGAGCATCACTGCCTGGTACGGCAATTGCAGCTCTCAGGACAAGAAAGCCCTTCACAGGCAGTGTGATCCGATGCACCGAACGTATCACCAGGACAGCACTGCCCTGCCTCCAGGTCCAGGGCAAACCGGATCATTAAGGACATTCACCATCCCAACCACAAACTGTTTCAGTGGCTGCCCTCTGGCAAGCGTGTCCACTCCATCATGGCCAGGACTGAGAGGCTGAGAAGGAGCTTCTTCTCTCAGGCCATCCGGTCCATATGTACTGAAAACCCACACAACACACATCCTGTACTTTTTTGCACTCTGCATCTTTTTGCAGCTCAGCGCCTTACACTCTGTTTACACACTGATAATTGTAAATTGTTTATAACTGGCCACCTTTCTACTTATTTTATCTATTCCTTGCTATTTTTATTTTTTACCCTATGTTATTATGGACATATAGTTTTTCTGATGCTTGTCATTTTTCCCACTATATAGCTTTATATTATTATATATTATTATATTGATTTCCTGTTACTACTGCACAGTTGTCAGAGTTGATGCAACCCCATTTTATTGCTATTGTACATGTACAATTATGCATGTGACAAATAAATCCCTTGAATCTTTAAATCTGGAAAATGTTAGAAATGGAACGGGCAGAGGAAAGCCTGAAATCTCTCTGCTTACACCTGTGTTTTATGTACAACCGCAGTCTTACAGTATACATGTAAACTAACTAATCACTCTACTGGAGTGAAGATGTCTGGAGGGAAGTTGTGTTCCTCCTGTATATGATTAGAGGAAATGATTGTGATATGCAGATCTTTGTTTGTATTGAAATCAAGGAAGGAGGCCAAGAAGGCCTTGGACTTCTTTGTTACAGAAGTGAAGGTTTTACAAAGACGGATAAATAAGGTTGAACGAAACTGGGATAAGAACCAAGAATGAAATGATTGAAATTTTCAATCTAGGACCGAATAGCAGTGTGAGCAGAGATGAGATGCAAACCAAGCATCCCTTTGGGGAGAGGGATATGGATTAAAGATCCTACTGCCGTCCACAGAGACACAGGCAATCACTCAGCTGTTTGATATCCTCTTGTAGATTGTGGTATGTGCTATGCTTTATACCCACCGTGAAGAATATATGATGAATTTGATGAATGTGTTTTATCTATGACACCTTTTAAGGAGCAGACCCACATTTTCTGGTGCTGTTGCAGCCCCCCGAGAGTCTTTGTATTGCATGGCCAGCCTGCAGCATGTTACAAGATATTGTATGTGTTTCAGCTTATGGATCCCAATAGTATAGTGAAATACATTGCTTACTGAATGCAAGAAGGGCTGTGTGTGTGTGTGTGTGTGTGTGTGTGTGTGTGTGTATGTCTGTGCGTGGATATGTTCGGTATTTTATGCATACATGTACAATCGCACATCTGGATGCAGGCATGTCTTAGTGGTTTTCAGAGCAGAAAACTGTTTTGGGAAAATAACAGGGCAGCATACACACAAAGTGTTTTTTATCCAGATGTGTGGCCCTACACATTTTCATTGGGTGGAACTGAGCACAGATGGCCCCAATGTAATCTTGTCAGTCTGCTATTAATCATACTGTGGAGATACAAGGAAAAAGACTGCAGCAAAGGTCACAAAGAGGTGGACTTTGCTCTATTTGTTTCATAGGATGCTGTCGCATGTTAACTATAAGTGGACAATGAGAGTATCAAAGGGTACAAGGAAAACAAACAAAAAAGAGCCAGCACGGTAATCTGCATTTACTATTGATTTTACCTTTGCTTTTTATAAAAGGTGTGCCCTAAACAATTGTAGTAGCCCATTTTGAGACCCAGCAATGTAATTCCAGCTCCTATACATACTAACAATCTCATTAGTTCCATGAAATCTTGTTTGTTGTGCTACAACAGCAGGTATGCCCAGGGGTTAAATTGGGCCGGAGCCAACCAGAGCACAGCTCCGGTTTACAGGTTTCAGGCGGAGCTGAGTCCCGACACATCAGCCTCCAGCCATAGACGCCTACTCCATAGAGCAAATGGCGTCCATGTGGGGCCAAAGCTGTCTTTTTGCCCCCACACATTTTTGCAGTGTTGGGGAAGCTACTGTGAAAGCATGGCTTTACAAGCTACCAATTACTTCACACTGTAAGAAGCGGAACTATAGCAAAGCTACCGTTAGAAATACAGTTGGTTAGTTTAAGTTACGCAGACAATCTAGTTCAAACATGTAAAAATGATCATATCTGCAATATAATATGAAATATTACAACATAAGTAATACATAAGTCACGTGGCTGCAAAACACAGCAGAGTCATATTGTAAAAAGAAATACAAAATAAACACATTGTAGATCAATCTGTGTGTGTGTGCATGCGTGTGTGTGCGTGCGTGCGTGTGTGAGGTTAGACTCCGCAGCAATTAGGGGAAAAGGGAGAGGGGCTTGGTTGATCAAAGGAGTTTGAATCAATAGAAGAGGCAGTAAAAAGAAAAAAAAGTCAATCTTTTTTTCTTCTAGCCGAACACAGTTAGTGTCTGTAGTTATCTACACTTCAGAATGACAAAAAAGTCTTTGACTAGAATGCAAATTTGAATTTAGTTGAGCTACCAGCAAACTACAACAAAATGTATAAATTACTAGTTTGATCACATGTAGTGAAACTATTCCCCAACACTGCAAGTTACTGATGAAATTAGTGAAGTAGTTACTAACAGCTACTACAAATTAGTGACACCCTCACTGCTGATATTAATGGTTTGTCCCTCGCACCTGCAGCCTACCTAGTGCAGTACTTATATGACAGAGTCAGTCGTCACAACAAACATGAAGAGAAGTGAAACATTAGGCTCTAAGTAGCAAGATGAAAGCGGGGGAAAGCGGGGTTTGTGTAGTACAGCGATTAAAGTTGTATTATTGACCCATAATAATAAGCCCACATATATCTTGCCAGCCTCAATTGTTTTTCGAGCAAAACGTTGGACACAACAGCCAGTTAATGCCACTGCAGCTAGCTAGGCTACATTCACCAGGTAACTGACAAAATAATTGAAACACCACCTACAGTATATTGATCTATAGCTATTTCAAAATACGTTTACTTGGGATTTTTTGTCTGAGTTCTATTCAACATAATACTGTCAAAGTGAGAGGGAAATTATGGAAATTTGTGTTAAAGTATGATTTACATTCTCTTTGAAACTTTGAAAGGATTAAACTGAAAAAGCATCCATAAGAAAACCACTTACCCCATACTGTGCCTGAGTATTGAGCTGGAGAGTCCACCATACAGCCCAAGATCTCATTAAGTCCCAGTAGATGCATGAATGCGATCCGATCTCCGCTTTGTTGACAAGAAAGACAGAATTCAAACTTGAAAGGAAAATGTTCAAAACGCCTAAATACAATCTAAAAATGACCTCTAAATCATATTATATGACATTTTGAGCAGATTTTGTCCCGAATGAAGCAATGGGTGTACGTATGCAAACTAGAATGTTATTTGAATCCTTTATTATACATTTATTTTTCGCTTTGCATAGAACCTAGACAAAAAAAAAATCCCAATGAATGCATTTTGAAACTTTGTCGCGCGATAAAATGTGACGTTGCCATTATTTTGTCAGTTACCTGTATCTGTTCTATATAATTACTAAAGCAGTGCCGTTGTGGTTCACTCACACAGTGCAGACAGAGAGGACAGAAGCCACAGCAGAGCGGAGAGAGGCTAGTAGGATAGAAAAGGTGCAGATAACAGAATCACTGCTGATAGAAAGTATAAAAAAGGATGGCAGCCTTATTTCCCCAAAACCATTTGAGAGCTTACAATTGCAAGGAAATCAAAATTACCCCTTAAAACAAATTAGGCGCCCATGCCTCCAGCACTTTATTTATTTATACTTTTATTTTTTCTACCTATGTATTTAAAAAAAAAAAAGAGAGCACCCGATTTGTGTTAACCGCTTGAAGAAACACCAGTCATTTTAGCTATTGATTTTTTAAAATGCGGATATTCAAGTTCAAAGCAACATCAGGCCATCTACTGGTTTACTGCTTGTCAGAAGTGCTGCGCTGTGCACACACACTCACACACGCACGCACACACACACACACACGCACACACTCACACACGCACACACACACACACGCACACACACACACACACACATGCGCACACACACAGGATAGATAGAGAGCTCTCAGCAAATCTCTCTCCAGTGAGTGAGTATACCTTGGCTGATTAAACGAGATTTTGGAGAACAATATTAAGATGTGAGTGAATTTTATTGGCTATATCCAGCAACCATGGTGCTTATCATCAGCTCAAGTATTTGTCAATCAAGCCATGCAGCTAACTTAAAGACTGTATGAACTGTATTTCAGCTGAAAGACTGTGTTGAAACTGAAGAGTGCACAGACTCCTTGAAATGAAGGAGAAGCCGATTCCCTGGCTATAACCACACTGGAGACACTGCTGTATATTAAAACTTCAGGATGAAGAAAATACGTTGTAGGAATGATAAAATAAACTAATTGTGACTTATTGTATGTACTCAGAATCAGATTTAACGCCTCCACCTCCAAGACAGTTCACCAAAGCCTTGATATACAATATTCATAAAACATACATGTAACATTCAGCCCCACCACTGCTGCCGCTGCACACGCACGCACGCATGCACGCACGCACGCACGCACGCACGCACACACACACATACACCTGCCGACCCACGGGTGAATCAGTGCTTCCCCATATCACATATCTCAAGTAAAACGCTGGGTATACAGCCTGCGGATAAATTATATCACCTTTTCATGGGTTCAGAATATTGATTATAGTGATATTTAGTAGAGCTCCCCAAGAGAAGAAATCATAGAGTTAGGAGTTTTATTCACTGAGAGTTTTGAAATGGCTTTCTTTTTCCTTTTTTTGAAGGATTGCTTGTTTTTTTCTCATGTTATGTCTTAACATTTCCTGAGGTTATATGAAAATACTTCAGTAACACCGGTTGCCTGACAAACCCCTCTGTCTTCTGTGCCCTGCTCACAGCTATACACTGCGCGTGGTGGGCAGCGGGATCAAGGCTCAGACTGCCAACCCTGAAGTCAAAGTGAAGGGAGCCGACCCGGTGATAAATCAGATCATAGACAAACTGAAACACATCAATCAGGTGAGCCGCTACCTCTCTCTCTCTCTCTTCTTTTCTTTATTTTTCTCTCTGCTTTCTTTCTTGTATCTCTCAATAAGCCACACCGTGTTCTTTCTATCTGGATGTCCATCTGTCTGTGCTGTGTGTTTATCTGTCTGCCTATAGTTAACTAGCTTCTGTGGTAACCTGGTCATCCTCTTTGTCACTTTGTGCAAAATAAGTTACCAAAGTATCTCTCCTTAGCTTTTGGGTTTGACCTTTGACGCACATAGAAACAACTAGCAAGCAAAATAAATAACTGCTCAAAAAGCCGAAGTCTTTATTGTTTACTTTTGAATTATTCTAATGAAGAGTTAATTAGTTTACATAATCCTTCATCTTACCGGTAAGTAGCGGGTAATAGGGGAGTAGTCTCAAAAGCGAAATCAACAAAGCACTCCAGGGGATGAAAAAAAATAAATCAATGATTACATATTTACAAACCCATTTGATCTGCTTTGTGTATGTTCATATTTGCCAGAATCCTTTTACTGCCCTTTGTCAAAATCAATGTCGCTTTGCTATCACCCAGTTTGGCTTCACGCACTTCTGTGCTGCTGCAGCTCGATCCAGTGTTACATATCTTGGGATGATGAGATTAGGGAGTTTATGGAAGCACTTTCTCTACTGGAGCTCCAGCAGCAGCAGCGGCGGCGTCAAGCAGCAGCAGTGGCTCCCCACGTCTGCTCCTTTGGGTTCCCAAGAGGCAGACTGAAGGCCGGGTCATCTCTCTTGACCTAGTGTTGGCACCCCTCCCTGCCTAATTCACACCATCTGTGGGGTGTCAGAACACATAAATCTATATCACAACCATTAGAGAGCTCCTGATCTGCCTCATTGACATGCAGTTAACTCTGTTTGTGTGTGTGTGTGTGTGTGTGTGTCTGTGTGTGTGTGTTTGTGCTTTTTGCCGTTCCCATCTTAAACATGTATTTTTGTCTGTCCTTGTGCTTTTGTGAATGTGTTAACTACAGGAGAAAGGCTTTTGCTCAACAGTTGCTTATCTGCTGCATATGATTTGCTGTAACTTGTACCAAATGGAGCTGATCCTCAACCCAGCCCAGATTATGTAATCATTTATAATCTGCTGAGACTAAGTGCTTCAGCGAGTAGAACTTTAAACTCATTATTTTTTTCATCTAGATTTCTCCTCTTTGCCCAAGGTTTCTGTTCATATCCCTTGTTCAATTAATGACCTTGTCAGCAGCATCGTTAGTTTGCAAGTTAGTTCCTTTGTTATACCTATAGTCCTTGCAAGCTTGGCCCTTTTTCCACTCTGGAGCCGTTGATCACCCCAAATTTAATTACTCCCTTGCATCATTACAGTGAATCACTCTGATCAATCATTTTTAGAAAACCACTGCATTTTTGCGACTTAGCTTAAGTTTTCTCTATGTTATAAACATTGACGTTTTCTTTTGTAACCAACTTAATAACAGATGGATGAATTTTATATGTGCAAAGACATAAAACATGACGCCAACTCCTGGCTTAAACTCCGCTTTGCTCCAGGGAATAAGAGACACAATTTTTGTGTTTACATCTGATCCCTCTGTTTGCTCCCAGTAACACTCTGCTGGTGTAATCATTAAATCTTTTCACTAGTTATTAACACTTTTCTTTTACAAGCTGAGATGTTGTGTGGACCTGTTATGGCCGTCACAAACATTGCGGAAAAGTGACACTTCAGTGTTTCCTCACACCTCAGAGAGGTGAGTCTGTAGCATACTGAAACAAACAACAAACATTCCCTAAATTGACAGTTAAATTCAAATGTTGTCATTGCCGTTTTTTGTCTCCTGTGAGTCTCTTCATGACATTGTCTTTGCAATGTCATGAATTTTTGCCAAAGTCAATGGAATAATTCCCAGTCAATGTCTGAGCAGATTACTGTTGAAAAATTATTTTGCAAGTTTGTTTCAAAATGATGTGGAGAGAGTTCGTCAATATATGAATGAGGAGGTGGCCTTTGCTGCGAACGGAATGAATATCTGCAATTTGCAAAGGCCACCTCCTAATTCATATATTGACGAACTCTCTCCAC
>OMOV01099149.1:0-10318 GCA_900312565.1 Beryx splendens | reverse complement strand
CACTTTCTCCGGGGGCTGACCCAGCCGGAGCAGTTGGGCTCGCCGCCGCAGCCGCAGCCGAGGACTGACTCCAGATGCGGCTTATCCGGCAAGGCTCCGATCAGTTTTGATGCCATGACTAACACACACGCGTCCCAGCAGCTGATGGTGTACAAGAGTGAGGTTCCCCGGTGGCCGATGCACACTTTCCCAGCAGAGCCTCCGTACTGGTGCCAGTCCACCGGGGTGTTTGAGGACCCGTTCACACACAGCGCCTATGAAGGGATCCAAACCCCAGCCTTGTCCCAGAGGAACACCGCCGCTTACGCTGCATTCCCTGGGTAATTATTACTCCTTAAGAACTTACCATGAATAATAAATGTGAGCTCAGAATTTTAAGGTTCTTCTAAGGCTTTTATAATAGGCTATTTTGGGGTTAAATATAGTTAGAAAGTACACGACAGTTATGTCAGCTGGTTATGTAAGACCTTTGATGCTCTCAGATAGAACTTTATAATTCCAAGCTCACGAATTGGTGAAAAATTGTCCACCTTCACAAGTTAGTCTAATTTTGAGTCTTGCTTTCCTCAAAACAAATAGAAAAACCTCTGCCAGTGGGAGTGAAATAGCCTAATTAAATCTTGAAAAATGTTCTTGAGTCAAATGATCTGCTTACTTCTATCAAGATATTGTCACATTGGAAAGTTCTTGACACAAGTTTATTAGTGTTGGAAACTAAGTAAAAGTATAAGTAAAGTAAAAGTAAAAGTAAAAGTAAAAGCATCTCATCCCACCTATTTTAAGAAAAATGAGATTTATAGACTCAACAGTAGATTAATTGACATGCTAAGATTAATATAATTTTGCAGGGTAGGCTACTCTTTCCAATTCCCAAGTAAGTTAACTTCATAGGTGATGTGCCTGTCTTTCCATGTTTTTCCCCCAGCATGCCACCTCAGAGACAGTGCTTGATCTGCGGGGATGAGGCGTCTGGATGCCACTATGGAGTCTTAACCTGTGGAAGCTGTAAAGTCTTTTTTAAAAGAGCAGTTGAAGGTGAGTAAAGACAGCATTAGTAACACAATTTTTCACTTATGGAAACTTGGGGTAGCAACACAAAAACTATTTTCTTAAAAAGTAAAAAAAAAGAAACAAAAAGAAGAAGAATGAATCAAAAAATTTGAATGGGGAGATATTATGTAGGCTATGGGAGAAATGTGCTTATCTCACTGCATGTGATATGTGATATGGGTTAACGAGTCGATACAACCACGATATGATGTAGCCTAATAAATAAAAGTTCAATGACAAAGTCTGACTGTTCAGAATTATGTTTATTTCTGAGCCACAAATCTAGCAATGGCATTACCAAGTGCAAATAATGTAATTTGGATGGAGAGCTTGTGAAATTGTGACGGCATGCCGTCTCATGTGTGATTTCTACAGCAGAATAAAAAGTAGCTAATATCTTGATTCATCTTTCTTGCCGAAGATACTTGTCACATTTTTGTATTGCAATATATTGAATTTTGATATATTGTCCCATCCCTAGGAGATATCAAAACAAGATGTTTGAGGAATACCTTGACTTTGAAAGGATGAAATGTTTTAATTGAAAAGATGTTGCATGATCAAACCCTAATTTGAACCGCACCTCTAATAGCACAGGTATTACAGGTCCATACTGAACGGTCTGGTGCATCCATTGAAAAGGCATTCCCGCTGTATATTAGATTGACCTTCCATGGTGGTTGTTGGCAACAGTATCAGACTGCAGTGCTCACCGTGTTCTTCGTTTCTGACTTGTTTTGCTCGTTATCTTGCAATGAGAGATATATAAGAGCCACTGTGTCTCACCACGGCCGTGTCACTCTGTCCTCACAGCCTTGCCTCTAATTTTCTCCCTTCAAGACTCTGCCTCAGAGTGGAGTATCCATGCCTAATATTCCAGAGCCATGCGACATCTTTTCTCTTTTTTATATGTACCTGTCCTCTCCCTTTCGGTATTTGAAAACCACACGCTGTTAACGACTGTATTGTCTGTGTCTCTTTTACTGAACAGGCCACCATAGCTACCTTTGTGCCGGACGAAATGACTGCATTGTGGATAAAATCCGGAGGAAAAATTGCCCCGCATGTCGCCTCCGAAAGTGCTATCAAGCAGGGATGATGCTCGGAGGTACCGTTCAGCTGGATTTCTTTTTGTACTGAAATAATGTCCCGACAGGCAGAAATGAAACCTATTGGTTATGTAATACCAAGTCACACTTTGATAATAATTATTAGCATCAAAGAGAATGTTCAAAGTGCTTTCAGATCAAAAGGCAATAACGGATTAACAAAATCATCAAACAGGCTCTTTTTCCAAACAGTGTTTTTCTACTCCTTATTGAGATGCTTATTCTATGTGACATCATTTACTTGGTAAAGGACACTAAAATCCTGAGGCTCTGTCAAGTGGTATAGGCACACATTTCACTCTCCCACATTCATGGGTGGAAAAAGTACTCAAATACTTTACTTAAGTAAAAGTAGCAATACCATAATGGAAAAATACCTCATTTAAAGTAAAAGTTATGCATTCAAAAGTTTACTTCAGTAAAAGTATATGAGTATTAGCAGTAAAATGTACTTAAGTATCAAAAGTAAGAATATTAAATCATTGATGCATTAACCTGTAGGAAGTATTTTAATGCTGTAGATCTAACTCCTTATACTGTTGGGAAATTTAAACTCTAACAATGCAACATATTTTATGAGCTGATTGTATGTTTTGCATGTAAAACGTTATTCTGCAAAGTAACTAACTACAGCCACCACATAAATGTAGTGGAGTACAAAGTACAATATTTCTCTCTGAAATTGAAAGTGCCAGTACCTTAAAACTGTGCTTAAGTATACAGTACTTGAGAAAATGTACTTAGTTACTTTCCACCTCTGCCCTCATGAAATCTGACTAGACCTCGTATCCATGTCACAGGCAGGAAGCTGAAGCGCTTTGGGGCCTTGAAGGCCTTGGGGTTGGCCCCGTCCCTGATGTTCCAATCCCACTTGGCCATGTCCGGCGACAGCCAAGCCTTGACCCCCATGTCTTGCATGCCAGGCATCCGCGAAGTGCAGCTCTCGGCACAGATCATCAGCATCCTGGAAAATATCGAACCGGAGGTTGTGCACTCCGGTTACGACAACTCCCAGCCCGAGGCCCCCCATCTTTTACTCAACAGTCTCAACAGGCTGTGCGAGAGGCAGCTGCTGTGGATCGTCAGGTGGTCCAAGTCTCTACCAGGTAACGGCCCTTGGCGGCTCAGGGTCACTGCAGTCTGTCACCATGGGCACCCGGCGGGCCGGCCTCGCTGAAGGTCTCAGCCTGAAACTCTGGCTGATACACAAGGCAGTGCTCTTTGTAAAGGGATAAATATCGGATGTAGGAGAGAAGTATCAGAAGTGGTATAAAAGTGGGTTGATTCTTGAAATTATGAAAAATGTTGATTACAAGGAGATTTTCTAAAAACTCTGGCACATAATCTCTAAGCTGAGCCACAGTATAACTGGAAAACCAATGCGCTTGACCTGTAGGTACAATAGATAAGGATGTGGGTGCAACAAGGGTGCAAGGAGCTGCTGTCCCTTGAAAACCACATAACTCCAGTTTTGGTGATTTTCGTTTGAAGGATTAGGTGCTTCTCTGTGGGTTGAGAAAATTCTCAGACTTCTTGGGCTTATGAAACCAAATGAAAATCCGCTGTATAAAATTAATAATGCATTGTCATCAAGCTAAAAACAAGGCTGCTTTTCTTAGTTCCTCAAAAGTTGAGACTTTGCAGATACATGGTTTTCACCTGACAGCGACAAAGGGCATTATGTGCTTGATGGAATTTCACCCAGACTGCATTTACATTTGAAATCAATAACATAAAGGAATAAAATGCAGGCAAATTAAATGTTGTTCTTATACACGATTCTTGTTTTGTTTTGTTTTTTGTTTGAAAGGATTTCGTGCCCTGCACATCAACGATCAGATGGCCCTCATCCAGTACTCCTGGATGAACCTGATGGTGTTCTCTCTTGGGTGGAGGTCCTATCAGAACGTAACCAGTGAATATTTATACTTTGCCCCTGATCTGATCCTCAGCCAGTAAGTAACATCCATCACACAGGGGAATTCAATTTGGCTTTTGATTCACTAGTTAACATTTTACAATGTAGACATGACACCATGATGCATTTGTTCACAAAGCAAAGACTTTGGATGTGAAAGAGCCTCTTTTCTTTTGTTCATGAAGATAACATTTGTGTTTTTCTGTCAGGGAGCAAATGAGGAGATCTCCGATTTACGACCTTTGCTTGGCGATGCAGTTCATCCCCCAGGAGTTTGCAAATCTTCAAGTTACCCGTGAGGAGTTCCTCTGCATGAAAGCCATAATATTACTCAACACAGGTGAAAAAAAAAAAAAAACTTCCTTTGTGACCCAGCACCAGACTCCAGATGACAGATTTTTCACCCCATGTTCACTTGCCGGTTTGAACTAGCTGCGCTGAATAAATAGTCGCAAACAGAGAAGTGCAGCTTTCATGACCATTTACTGTAGCGCAGCACAAAAAGGGAGTGATGTGTTGGGCAGGATGACTGGACCTTGACAGGATTTATGTAGCAGCTGTTATCAAGTCAGTTTTACACTGACCTTTAACCAAAAAAAAACCCCATCATTTTTGAAAAGCTAGTCTGTTACTTTTAACAAAATCATAGTAAAGTGGCATATTTCATCTTTAAAAAGGATTTCCACACTTTTTTACAGCTACGTACGGCTTCCTTGGCCACTTGAGAGCTTTTCACTGAAACTTTACTGTAATTTACTTTACCACATTTAAAAATACATGCATGGTATTTGGGAGAAATGTGTATTTTGACTCTCTAACAAAGTGTCTCATGTGTCCTCAGTGCCTCTTGAGGGACTGAAGAGCCAGGCCACATTTGAAGAGATGAGACAAAACTACATCCGGGAGCTCAGCAAGGCGATCCATATGAAGGAGAAGAGCATCGTGGCCACTTCCCAGCGCTTCTACCACCTCACCAAACTGATGGACGCCATGCACGAGGTACCGGACGCTCCCTGGTGGGGCCGAGTATCAAAGCTGTGATTCATTTGTATCTTATGCAAGATAAAAACCCACACGATTTTCTCTTTTCGGACAGATAGTGAAGAAGGTCAACCTGTACTGCCTGACCACCTTCATCCAGGCCGACGCCATGAAGGTGGAGTTCCCAGAGATGATGTCAGAGGTCATTGCCTCCCAGCTTCCCAAGGTCCTGGCCGGCATGGTGAGGCCCCTCCTGTTCCACACCAAGTGATGACGCCGACGCAGACTCCAGCGTTATGCCGTTAATTTGTGACTGGATGATTCACCCCACTGTTACTGGATTCTTCATACCTTTCACAAATGTTTTCAGTTATCTATACTTTGCCGAATTGCCTCTAAATGCTCTTTAGCCTTTTTACTCTACCGAGATGAGACAGAGACATGTTCCTAGGACTTAAAAATGTACACTTCTCAGCAGAGATTACTAATTTAGAGGGATC
Source organism: Beryx splendens (assembly GCA_900312565.1). Lineage (NCBI taxonomy): Eukaryota > Metazoa > Chordata > Actinopteri > Beryciformes > Berycidae > Beryx > Beryx splendens. The sequence continues at coordinate 4,760 of OMOV01099149.1, read as the reverse complement.
AATCAATAAAGCTCCTCTGTGTAAGGCAAATTCCCCATTCCACAGCTTATACGCTGATATGGGTTGTTGAGGACTGATATTTTTGTATTGAGCTGGCGATAGTTGATATTTTCTTAAGTTTTTCCATTTTCATAGCAAAGAATTACAAATTTCCAGAGTTTCTAATATTCAAATATTCAATAAGATTGTGTTTGTCACCAGAATTGTATTCTTGGCATGGTTGAAAAGCCTCTGAAACAGCATTTAGACTATGGGACACGAAAACCATCCACCGAAACCCAGACTTGAGAATAGTGCAGGGACGTGTCTCGACCGTCCAGAATTCTTTTAGTGTTGGCAGCTCCTTGAGGCAGGGTGACTCACCAAACCTGTTCAGTGGAAAAGAAACTCTGGGAAAGATTACTAACCTTTAAAGGAAAAAATAATTTACCAAAACCCTTATTGAAGAAAGAAAATACAAAGAAAATACATTTTCATTGCATGTTACAGATATTTATGTAGCTGTGGTCAGAGAGGAATCTCCATCACATTGGCAGACGACCACATGATTGGTCAATATCCAATGTTCAATAAAGGCCAGTATCAGCCAGCTGTATCGGTCTAACCCTAGCTGTTATCCTAGGCAGGTAAGTAGGCTTAAAACTTACAAACTGCCTGAAGTAGTGACAGAAAGAGACAGTAGTGTACATTAAAACATCCGGGTTAATACACTGACAGCCGCTATGTCGCACGTTGCTCATGTTGAATTTCCTCCAGTTGAGTTCCTCGTAGCGATGCGCACAACAATGTGACTCATTCCTTAATAAAACATGCGCCACAAGGTTAATAAATCACACTGTTTATTTATAGACAGGTTTATGCACCGTCAGGACACAGTAGTAGATGATTGCAAGGAAACAAACCGGCCTGACAAATAAACGGGATGACAAATATTTCATATTCAGGTTATGGATATCATTTCCTCGATATGCCCCTGCCCCTGAGTGCAAACTGTAAGGGAGTATCATTCCAGAATCGCTGCTCAAGGCCACCTCGCATTCTCATGGATGTAAATGGAAAGGAACACCCTGATCTTGGCAAGTGCAAGAACCCAAATACCTTGGTACACCCCACCCCCACAACGAAAGCCTTAATTTGGAGCAATCTCTGTATGTAATAATTGTAGAGTACTTCAAAGATAAAAAAGCTTGCTACTATTTTTCTTTCTTTCATGTTTGTTTGAAATAATAACACTAAAGTGAGCCTATTAGACTTTTATGAACTTTGTGGAAATATTGTGACAGTAATAGAAAATTAAATATCAAAACTGCACCTTTAACATAATATAATTTGATATATGTCTAGTTTGATTGACATAAATCCATGTTGTCATTGCTAGTACACCAGTGTACCAGTGAGTACAGTAACACAACAGGCATCAAAGTTGATTCCTGTTGAAGTATAAAAAAACAACAACACTATTTTACATACAAAATATACTTGATGTGATAATTTATAGTAATACGCAGTGACAAGAGGTAAATATTTTTGATTAGCAACTACAGAATTTAGATTCATGAGCAGTAATGTACAGTACCATACAGCTAACCAGAAAGTGCAGTGGGGCAGTGAACAGGTTCAGTGGTTGAACAAATGATCACAGGCCAATAAAAATAATTAAAAAAAGTTAAGGTGCAAACCCATCTTGCTTTTCTATCAGATTCTGTATCCTCATTTTAAATCATATTTTATATTAAATTACAATTATTATTACAAAAGAAACTGTTCATGAAACTAAAGATTTCCATTAACGACTTGATGAATGTGTGATGTCATAATAGGAGATCAGAGAGTATTTCTGAGAATTAAACTTGAAATGGAATGTGATTGTTCTGTGATTGTCCTGTAGATTAATACTGGGGGTGAAAACATCAGTGCAGTCGATGGATAATAATTAATCTACATCTGGCAAACATCGATCCACTGATGCCTGCCAATGCGCTATGGTCTCACCAAAGCAAAAACTATGACTTTCTGCAAATTCCCCACATTTTTCACAGCTTGAAGTCATAACAAAAAAAAAAGGAGTTACATTTTTGGATTTTGATAAAAGCATACTTTTAGCATTAGTAAAAGCAAAACAGTCGCTGCACTGCTTGATTTCTACTTAAAATGCATAAATGTGCAGAAATGTCATATATGTTAACGGCAACACCAGGAACGCTACATCAGTCACCCACATTATGTTTTTTTCCATGGATACCATGAAAAATGTTGTGATGTTTACCAGCTTGTTAGAAGAAGACGACATAATTCTCGGGGATTAAACCCGTTTTTCCCTCGTATGTTGCTTGGAGCCAGCCTGGTTCAACAGAAGGGTAGACTACGGGTAGAAAACACAAAACAAAACAAACTTTAGTCAAAGAGAAAAGTGAAGCAGATCTAGATAAAAGAAAACATGACTGTAACCACTGAACCAGATATTAGACTTTAAGCACAGCTGTTCAAATCAGTCTTTTGTTACATTATTTCCCAGACATACAATGGATAGATAATACCAGCAAAAAGAAGGCTGCTATTGACTGAAATAATTAACATTAATGGCAGATCTGACTCCAGGTCAGACTGTCCTTCAAATTAGAACCCCACAGAGTATTTCAACAGGCCTGAAAGCAGGCACACACACATATAAACCACAAAAACTGACATTAGCTCCGGAGAGATGCACCAAAACGATAAAAAAAAAGAACTGAGAAGCAGCATTAGAAATGATCGGCTGAAACAATCTGCCAAAGTGCTGCTGAAATACGATGTTAGAGAAACAGAGGAGCAGGCCGGGCGGCGGTAGGGAGAGTTTGTTGACGTTTGCTTGGTTTGGCTGCTGGCGGTGCTGGGTCTGTTAACGGAACAGGCGCTGGTGCCTTCTATCACTAGGTTACAGTGACCTGCCTGCCTTGGTGGTGGGCCAAGTCAATCTCTTCATGGAAAAAGCAAGAGGTAATAAAAAAATCCTGGGGCTCTTTGGATTTTAGCAGTGTACTCTACACTACCAGTCAAAAGTTTGGACACACCTGATTGATCTAAAGGCTTACGCTTAAATGCTTGAAATGTGTTTCTCAGACAAATATAAATAGAGAAGTTGATGCCTGTGTATGAATTTCTTTCCAAAGCCTTTGCCTTTCCATCAAGACAAAGGGTGGCTTCTTTAAAGAATCTAAAATATATTAAAAATATAAGATCGTTTTGATTTGTTTAATACTTTTTTGGTCACTGCATAATTCCATTTGTGTTATTTCATAGTTTTGATGTCTTTACTATTATTCTAAAATGTGAAAATAGGAAAAATAAAGAAAAATGTGGTGTGTCCAAACTTTTGACTGGTAGTGTATACGGGGGTGTCACTAAGAGAACAGTTATTTTATAACATAACACTGGGAATTTGCCAAATCCCTGCTCTGTGCTGCCAGTGTTTGATAAACTGTCTGTATACATTGTTTAAATGTGTGATCAGCCTACGCAAGGTGGCATTTGTACTGTTGGGAGCAATTCAGGAGCAAAGTAACTACCAGTTGAAGCATCTTGTTTATGTGGCTGAGCTCACCATTTGAGAAGTGCGCCCCCTGGGGGAAGCTGAGCTCATGGCTGTGCTCTGCCTCACAGGAGTACATCGCCTTGGCATCCCTGCAAAGACGACAAAGACACACCGTGCCATGGCAGATTTTAAAACAAACAGAAGGGATGAGAATGAGATCAGTCAAGTCAGACTTTAAACAGAGCAGACGGTGCGACGCTCCATGGTACCTTCCAACTGGAGGAGGCTGAAGCGAAGAGGTGTTTTCAAAAAGCAGCGCTCTTGCAGCAACTCTGAAACAACATGAAAAATAACTTTTTAAAAAGTTGCTCTACTTGACCTCATCAAGGGAAACATCAACATCTGCAGTTGCAAAAAGTACACTGTTAGGGAAATTACATCATCAAAGGAAAATGTCTCAAAATGTGCACTGAGATCAGACGGTGTAGAGTTACTAAAACACTCTTCGTCATCAGTTTACTCTATTTGGATGTATGATTCTCTCTAAATTATGCAGTGCAGCCTGACGGTGAAGTGAAAGCCTGTTTGACCTGATATGACCGAAACAAAACCAGCCTGCAGACTTTCTCTTGGACCTGCCCGTGTTCCTCATTGTTTAGAAGAACGAGGTGAAAGGCATAACGACACAATAGGGGAGGTTTCCTTCCTCCGGGCAGACTGGACTTCACCAGGGTGCAGAAGTGAGTTAAACTAGATAACAAGCCTGCACTTGACCCTGTGGACCAGAGGCTTCCAGTCAAGGGGACAACAGGGCCTGGAACTGGCTGGGTGCTATACAAGGGAACTACTTGAGAGACCGTGTGACTGGCTGCTCCAACATGACAAGTCAAACAATCTATTTGTCCCATGTGAATAAGTGCAGACTGCTGCTGGGTCACATCAACCCCGGAGCAGGCAGAGCGTAATTAAAGCCAGCTCTCCCACCAGAGGGAAAAGGCATAAATCTCTCAGCACATACTCATCTGATCTGAGATACCTCCCCATGCCCCACGCTCATACACACAGACGAAGAAGGCTGAAGGAGGGGAGAGACAGACAGAGAGAGACAGAGAGAGACAAAGCGACAGAGAAGGACAGAGAGACAGAGAGAGAAAGAGAGATAGAAAGAGAGAGACAAAGAGAGACAGAAGGACGCAGAGAGAGAAAGACATAGAGACAGAGAGAGAGAGCAGACAGAGAGAGACAAAGA
>OMOV01099140.1:0-12636 GCA_900312565.1 Beryx splendens | reverse complement strand
GGGGGGGCTGTGGCGACGCTGGCGTGGTGAGGTGAAGCTAATGCAGAACTATTCATTTCGATCTCATTCTCCCGATTCCCCCCGTGTACGTTTATGAGGAGAAGGTGTGCAGGAATACATTTCAAGCATTTACCGGAAAATTAGATAAACCAATCTGATCAAAATTCAAGGGGGAGCCGGAGGGAGGGAATGGGACTCCCGCCACTGACTCCGGAGCAGCCGGCGAGGTGGGGATACGCCATCAGCCTTTAAATTGTCAATGAGAGATTAAGAAAAGTACCTGGCAACGCTTGACAATTCACTTAGTAAATATGAGCATAGCAGAAAGAAAACGAGGCAGTGTGTTGTTGAAAAAACCCCCAACATGAGATACATAAGGAGGTCATGGCCAAAATCACAGCTTTTTGTGGAAATAATGAATGAAACTCCTGTGATTTGTGATCCGTTAGCATCAAATGAGAGCACGTTCTGAACTGTCCCATGTGTTTGCACGGGAGAGAACAAATGAATCCAGGAAGTCTCTGTTTACCGTGTTTGTGTTGCTGCCCTTTCAGACCGCGGCGTCCCCGCGGCGCTAAGATGAGCCTCGTAGGAACAAATCCTCGCAGAATTCCTCTCAGGTCCGCAGCCAACTGCTATTGTCTGCTGGGCGCTCTGGCACCACGACCTCTATTTTGCCAGACATTTCTGTTGAGATTAGAATCTTTTTTTTTTAAAAGAAGGACATCTCACACGGAAAGGGCTTTAGGCTTATATCCCCTTTCAAGATCAAACAGCGCCGGCCCGATGTTTGGTTACGCCGGCATGAAGGTTGCACGCCTTGAGATGTGCTGGGAGAATCGCAAGTTGACCGGTGCTATTTTCAAGACGCATTTTCTCGGTCTTTGGTTCACTTTAGAGGTCCGATTCAGGCCGTGCGTTGCTATAGGTTCAAAGCAAATGACTCATCCGGTGGGGGAACTACCAGCTACAGAGAGGAATGGATTTTATTGAGATTTTATGTATTTATTTATTTGTGTACTTTTCAGTTTGAGCCAGCCCTGCGACGTTCTCCTGCAGCAGCTCTGAAGGGCCTACTGTTTTGAACGATAGCGTTTATGACTCCCTACCAGAGTATTGAGGACAAGAGAACGCAGTGTAGAGGAAAAGGGCTGCGCTTCAACAGTGGAACTCTCAGTAGGAGCGCTGATCCAAATTCATCCAATGAGCATATTCAAAAAAAAGGCAAGAGGTAGCACATCCAGAAAAGTACTTACATTTCACAAGTTTATTCTGTGGCACACATCACCGGCGTTCGGTTCAGGCGGTGTGTGCCATAGAATAAACTTGTGAAATGTAAGTACTTCGTCATTTTTGAAAAACATTTCTGGATGTGCTGCCTCTTGCCCTTTTTGGGTATGAGAGTACAGTGTTTTCTATGTTGCAACATGCTACAAGTTTGTCTACTTGTAGACATGAAGCGCTCTATAAATACAGTCCGTTTACCATTTACATAAACCCTGGTTTCAATAGGAAGTTCAGATTATGAGAGATTATAAGGCATTTGCAAACAGAGAAGACTTGCCAAATTTCAAGAGGAACGCTGAGATTCCTAGTCACTGGGTCTTAAAAACAGGAGGCAGAGGAGTACAGCATGAAGCCTCGGTGGAGAGGGGGACATGGGGACTAAGCTGGTGTGACACCCTCAGCCCTTAATGAACGGCACAGCACTCTGAGCACTGTGAGCTCCCACTCAGCTTAGAGGGACTGCCTCTGAACTGGTGCTGAACCAAAAGAGACAAGGGAGCATCAGCTCGGGCCTCCACCGGCCTGCTACACATTTAATGCCCCTGTCGTCAGGAATAATCCTCTCCGCCTCGTGCTACTGCTGGCAGCGGCACAGCGTGGTGCCTCCATGCAATATGCCGCCACTCAGGACAGAGCACGAGCTCGAGCGGGTGCTCAGTGGACTCGCTGGGCAGTGGGTGAAAGAGGCAGGGGAGTGACCGGCGACAGTGGTCAGAAACCACAACTAATGAAATAACATGCAGTAATCTGGAGAGATGATCAGCGACACCGTAGAGATCGGTGATATAATGACAATGGCAATTGGATACACTGTGGTGTAGTCATTCAGTCTTTATCTCTGACTGAAACATTATTTGAGTTAACCCTCTTCCTGCCACATTGTTATCCTCTAACTCCTCCTGCTGTTACGATTTGAGAAACCACAGTACAATCTCTCAAACAGCTGCAGGAGACTTCAAACAGATTCATATTTCCTCTGCTCTTTTGTGACATTACTGATTTCTTTTTCAGTGTTTAGTGAACAAACTATAATCATACTCTAAAGCAAGGAGTCTCTGTGTGTCTGTGTGTATGTCCTTCGCATATGTTGAGAACTGTTCGTCCGGTCGACTTCACACTTGGCGGGTGTGTGGGGACCCGAGGAAGTGCAGTGTTGGATTTGGTGCAGTTTGGTCACGCGACACGTTCAATATTAATAAACTTTGAATGAACAAGCGAACAGCGAGCCGCCCAGCTCTCTGTCTGCAGCTCTGGGTCTGAGTGCAACGGGGGGCTGTTTGATACAAACACCATCACATCACATCACAGCGGGGCGGGGCTTTAGGGCTCTGACTGGCTGAGCGGGACAAAGGCACGCGCCCCGCTCAGCTAAACTGCCCGAGAGTGGAGAACGAGCACACACAAAACAGAGGCGGAGGCAGTAAAACTAGCCAATAGGAGCGCAGACACGTTTGATTGGCAGCAGAATTAACCACTGGAAGGCCGTAAACAGCTTCAGCCACTGGCTCAGTTTAGTCTGACTGGTGAAGCTTCTGTCTGGATTTAAAGCGGATACGGGCCGAGCAGTCGGCCCGTTCAGAACAGGCACATTTTGAACTGTTTTGAACTGAAGCGGTTTTGAGTACTTTGCCAGGTGTTTCTGTCTGTGGACAGATTTTGTCAACGCGATAGCGTCACAACCGTGCAAGCTGCACGAAACTTCAGACGTGTGTAGTTCAGATCGCAATGAAGGCTGAGTTCGAAAATGGGTGTGGTCCGAGCAAGGGTCCCGAAGCAGGGAAGGTGCCATTTGGTGCCTTTATAAATTATAAAATTGGCTATAATAAAAAGGCTTGTTTCTAAAAGTATTTTTAAGAAGAGATTTAAAGCTGGAATCTGGACTTTTCCCCATAATTTTTTGTCCAGCTGGACCGTGAAGTCAGGATGTACCAATTGGCAGCATTACAGGGTTGGAGATGATCTCCAAAGACCGCTTTTGAAATTTTTACTGGGAAGGAGGAAAGTCTGCTAACCATCCAGCTAATGTTAGCCAAAACAGCTCACCTGTGCTTGGTAGCCTACTCAAAGAGCTTACGTTGAAAATAATTTTTGGGTTACAGGTTAAAATGGGAATAATATTATTCCAACTCTTAGATTTGGTTAAAAGTCTAGTGGCTGCATTTGATACTAAAAGCAGACAGTAGAGGTACGAGTGGAGGGAGTAATCTAGATGAGACGAGATGAAGGCGTGGATAACCTTCTCAAGGTCAGCAGTGGATAAAAAAAGACCTCATTTTGGAAGTATTGTTCAGTTGGAGGATGAAAGCGTGAATCACCCACTTCACTTGGACACAGAAACAGAGGTTAGAATGAAATAGTAGAACCAGATTTCTAGCAGCAGGCTTTTACGTAGGTAGACGGACCCTTCAGCAGCTTGGTGGAATTAGGTGGACCAAAAGAAGGACGATATGGGACATCCAGCAGTTGACATCTGAGAGGCAAGCCTTAAAGCTGCTGGAGTCAGGTTTTATCAGAAGATCAATTTGGGTGTCGTCTGCGTAGCAATGGAAAAGACATGTTATGTTCAGGAATGACCTCGGGGGAGTGAGCAAACAGAAATCATTAAGGTGCCCAGAACCGACCCCTGGGGGACGCCCACACGTAAGACGAGCCGAGGAGGATGAGGCTTTCCTTACGACGACAGAGAAAGTCCTGTTAGCCAAATAAGACCGAAACCATTTAAGAGCAGCGTCAGTGACGCTAACTTCAATGTGTTAAAGTCAAACAGCATGGTCTTTAAGTCAAGCACCCTTATCATATACAAGCTGTAGGAGGGCCATATACCAATGAAACACACATTGTTGGTCATTAAAAAAGATTTTCTGATTCCATGTGATGTACTCCACCTCTCCTTTTGTAAGGACGGTGCTCTCTCCAGCCCGACCGTAAGACTATGGCGTGAAACTCCTGGTGCAGAGTGCTAGAGAATCCCTCTCGGAATATCCTGACCTCATTAAAACACTAGCTGGACTGAAGCTTCCTCCTTTGGATCAGAATGACTCGTATTAGGGTGATCGGACTGTCCCGGTCAAAGTGCCAAACCTTTGGCTCTGCGGTGCCAGTCTTGATGCGTTTCTGTCACTACACTGAAAAAAATGTGATCTTTCTCTGAACTGCCAGTGTTGTTTTCATGGACGTCGGTGCTTTGGAGAACTCACCTGATTGAACGCGAGGTCACGCCTGATTAAATGTTTATCTTCGTTTTGAGCTCCTTGCCCGGCACAGCAGCCCCTCTCTATGGAGAGTAATTAAAATCACTCCCCTCCAATTGCGAATGTTTACGGAAATGTTCATTAGCGTCTCCGGGGCAATCGCTCGAAATGAAAGGTCATGTTTGTCTTGCCTGTCTGTTTGTTTGTTTGATTGTTTGTTTGGATAGAAGTACCTAATGTTTCTGCATTAACAGGTGCTGAGCACACATTCATCAGTAGAGTATAGGTGCAGGGGCGTCCTGTGGGGATCTATGTTCTTTTAACCAAGGTTGGGGTTTTATTTATATCAGCTCCTCATTGAACTACTTAGTTATGGTTTGGATATAGCAGAGCCCCAGCCTGATTAAGTCTGGCTGCTTAGAGAGCAGTTATTCAGCTTCGGCGTTACAGTGAGGCAACTTTTCGCTATTTGTTTTGACGGTGTTTTTTAATGGAAACACCCGGGCTAATTTACGCAGCCCTATGTGGCGTGGTCATATCACGGCTTCTGCGTCTTCCCACTTAAGCGCGGTTTACTAAATGTGTGTCATGGCGCTTTTTGTAATCACATGTGGCCGGCGAAAGTTGGAAGACCGGTGAGGAAGACGGAGAGATGAGGAATTGGTTGGGGTTCTCCGGTCGGCTGACTTCATAGTAACTTCCTCTGAGCTGATAGCTTTGCTGATTGCTAGTGTTGCGGCTTACTGTGAAGTGTCAATTGTGAGGCTGCGGCGTAGCGAGCCAGTCGTAATAGGAACCCACCAGCCGGGTCATTCAGGGGGTCCCGCATGCTACAGGGACCTTTTGCTTTTTTTCCCCTGCATGTGCACATCAAGGCGGGGGTCCTCCGTATCCTCTGAAGACAGGGGTGCCCGCTCAAAATTGCATGACCTCTATTGTAGCAGATACAGGTCACTCCACCTCCTGTGGGAAGCCTCTAAATTGAACCCAGCTTGCGTCTTCGATTTCTTTTCCGGCTCTCTCCCTCCGTCTAGTTTCTCTCCTTTGCTCTTATCTTCTGTCTCTTTCCCTTCTCCCTCATGTGTTCACTGAGCTGCAAAGCTATTCGGGTGTAGACGAATAGATTCCTACCTTTTCGCACCAGATTGCTGGGTCAGGAATTTTTTTTTTTTGTGCAGAACCGTTTTGTAATGGACTTTATTTACTAGATAAAGGAAACGGAGTAGTGCATTTATGCGTGAGTTCTTTGATGTGCACCTATGCTTCAGTAAACCGTCGTATGGTTCCTCATACATGTCCAGAAGACTGAATGCCTCCGTTCTGCCAGCTGTGAGTGGGACTGAATGGCAGGCGCTGGTTTTATTAAGAAGTCCGACCATGATCCAGTCTGTAGTCTAAATGGCCTCCTGGACCGTTTAGACGTTGTTGATTGCTCACCTATCAACAGCGTATCACAACTGTGGCCAATTTAGAGCCTCCGATCTACCTGACCTGCATGTCTTTGGACTGCGGGAGAAAACCGGCGCACCCAGAGGAAACCCACAAACTCCAGGGAGGACCATGGCCAGGGTCGATGATCAATAATAATAATAATAATAACTTTTGTTTGTACAGCACTTATCAAAACACAAAGACGCTTCACAAAGAGGTAAAACCAGGAAGTGCGTTCAGAATCCGAAGGTCTTGTTGCTGTGAGGTGACGGTGCTAATCACTGAGCCTCTGTGCTGCCCCCCAGTTTAAAATGTAAATTATTATTTAAAAAAAAACAAAAACAGAAAGCAAATGATATGTTCTGCATGACATTCTAGAAATGATGCATTAATGGGTGATCTCCTCAGTCAACTATAAAAAGCACTTCGATTAACATATCAGTCTTGTTGGCTGAGAGGATTGTGGCAATGCAAAGTATTTTGCTGAGTAGTTGGTTTGCAGTTTGATCCCCAGATGATGCAATGTGGCTAATTGTACGTAAGTGAGGTGCAATTCTTGACATCTGTCCCGGTGTGAAAACAGAAGTGAAACGTCACATTCCACAGTCAGTAACGGGGATTTGCAGACGATAACTCGTCTTCGCTGCCCTACAGACATTAACGGTGGGTGACTTTAACCGTACCTCGCGGTATTTAAGTAACGTTAGCGGAATTAGGTCGTTTAACCGCGTCGCAGTGCTTCAGTGCAATTGAACACGCGCCTTGGGTCTGCACGGGGTTTCCACACTAATTCATTTGTTTTACCTTTCCTGTCGACCAAGGCTGTCTTCCTGCCATCTTCTACCGAGGAAGGTTTAAAAAATGAACGGGCAAACACGCCGGCTCTCTGTTACCGACTCGAGCCGGAACCACACGTAGCCTACCGCAGTGTGTTGGGCTTTGGCGGAGGGGCGGGGGCGCGCACCGCTACGAGGGAAAGGGGTGCGCTGGATTTACAACACAAAGACAAAACGAGAGCGACGTTGCTAAACGGAATGCGGCACAGAAATTGGTTTCATCTCGATTTTCTTGTTTTTCATGATGGCGGGAAGTCAAAATCGTTATCGAGATTAATATTCGATTACTTGTGCAGCCCTAGTTTTCAGGCGTGTCAGTATGGACGGAGATTATTTCTGAAATGCTTGTGTGGACGGAGATCGTTTTAGTGTGGATGTAGCCAGAGAGCGGGAGAGAGAGAGAGAGATTTGTTTTTGTGTGATGCATCTGCTTAACCTAGGTGCTGGGAGTTGTTGGAAATTGGAACATTGTGAATGTACAAAGTACGTACTTGGGTTTGATACTTAAAGCTCTTATACTTCACAGACACAACAGGTGGCAGTCTTAGCACAAAGCTATTTTTCACCTGTTAGTTGGATTATGAAATAAAGTTTCCTTTATCCCACACAACCAAAGCAGAATTTGGTCCGCTTTATGACAGACGTGAAAAAATGTACTTCACACACACACACAACCAACCACCCGACACTAGCTAATGGTAGCCCGCCAAATCTAATGCAATAACGTGATTAAAAGGGACACAAAGTAGGCAACGGGCCAACGGTAAATTTGTTTAATTAGATGTTTTAAATTAGTGATCAGCACACCGTCCTGACAACATTCACCATTCTGAAATAGGGCTGTATAATTGAGTTTGAAAAATGTAAATACAAACAGTAGTTGTGTTTGTACAAATGATAATAACTTGATTGGACGCCATAACAAGAGCGTGAAGGCTGTTTTATTGATATAGATAGATGTAGAGATCAAGTGTTCCAGGGCTACTTTGTGGTGCAGCAGCAGGATGAAGAAGAGGAAATAAGTATAAGGCATGTAATTGATGTTTTAATTATTTACATAGAAAAGCATATTTAAAGTGCATCACTTGCCCATCAGCTGTTGACACAGCTTCGACGTTCTCTGCCCCGTAAACATCACGTCTCAGCAACACTGGTATCAAAGGAAATCATCGTTTTCATCATCATATTTAGTACTTTTTTTGGGGGGGGGGTTATCCACACAGTGTGCTTTAGTTTCAGGAAAGTTTTACGGAAAGACAGTGCTAGCAGAAATCGTTTGCTTTGTATGATTTTAGGATTTGTCATTCCCACATTGAACCGTCGGAAGGAATTAACGTTTTGAATAAATTAACCAAATTTGAATTTGTAAGGCGCAATCTGGAATCGAACGCAACGGCTCGGAATCGAATCTGATTATTGGTGAATTTAACTTTTAAATCGAATTTCAAATTCAGTTTTCCCAACTCAATTCAGTTTTCTTCATTCCGATTGAGCTTTCTGAGACCCGCCTCCGTTTTTTTTTAAAATTCAGAGATTCAATATGAGCGTTACAAATTCACATTCATCCAATCTAAAAACAAGCTCTCCACATAACCTCTGGCTGATTATGACAAGCTTTTTCTAAGTGATGACAGATAGATAAACATATTTAATTCAGTGATTTTCTGCTCTGGGTCGTGTAGGCTAACGCATCGATTTACTCCAACTCTAGTCAGCAAACACTAGCTCGGACGCTTGATGTGGCCAAATTGTATTGATCAGGCAGTTTTCTAAAGAAGTTGATTAGCTACTGAGAGAGACCAGCGGACAGAGCCGAGAGACAGCTTTTTTTGAAGGCGGCTCCAACAGCTCTGCCATTCTAAAACGGATTCGCCGATATCAGAAATCAGCTGCATTATTTAATAGGTTTAGAAAGCACGAAACATTTCTTTGACATTTTTTTCTGAAGTAAAAGTATTAATGGAATTTTTTAGAGACGAGGCTCGGGTTTTTTGTGACCAAAGACAAACTTAAGTGGTACTGTTGGAAAAACAAGTAACAGAATGTGACCCTGGACCGAGGGATGCCCCGATAACGTTTTTTGCCGCCGATCGCTGATCGCCATGCCGATAGTTTTTTTGTTTTGTTGTAGCAGCTGGTGTAGCAGTATTAAAGGTCTAACGGTTTCCATGTTACATACATTTTATCCATCAAATTGAGTCCTGGTTAAAAAGCATCCACATTTTCTCTTTTTCCGACCTCAATATTTACTCGATCGTTATGTAAACGAAACCATGCGTGCGTTCTGAGGTAGCGCAAAAATGATTTAGTGAGATAACCGGAGCACCAGACTCAGACTGTCGCCCAGGGTGTTTTATCCTGGCATGTGTTGCATCTGTCTCACACGCTTTGTAATAGTTCCACGCCGCCGACGTGTTTTAGGTTAGTCTGCATGCGACACTGACACCAACTCCGCGGAGAAACGGCTCGCGTGTTTTGCGTCATCGATCGGTTTTTTGCAATCGGCGACTATAAAGCGTTATCGGAATTCTCCGATCTCATATTCATACTGAATATCGGCCGATTCTGATTGCCGGCCGATCGAGCGCGGCGTCCCTGCCTGGAACCCGATATCAGACTCCTAGTTGTCAGCTAGATTGGGTATAAATTTGAAACGCACCATATCCCTTCTGGATATCTCTGATGGAGTAGCAACCTCCTGCACAAACTCCTTGTGGGAATCTCCAATAAAAAAGTGCTTTAGCTGGGCTGAGCTTGGGCTTAATACACATTTGGGAAGCTTGCCCTTTCAGTTACATTTGTGTTGTCCATTTTTAGGTGTTGTAAGTTGTTTCGTAATGCTTCATGTAGCTCGGTATTTGTTCGGCTCTACTGCTTGTCCCATTTTGTATTTGACCAAGGTTAAACAACACTGCTGGCCAGCAGAAGAACACCATGTATCTTTTTATTTTTATTGAGAGAGTGAGAGCGAGAGACAGTGAGAGCAAGAGAGGGAGGCTACTTCAACTATCCCCGTAGAGTATCAAAGGAACACATCATTCCCACACTACAAAATACAACGTGAAAAAGGATGGAGTTGAAGTTAGAAGATGCTTCATCGCGCGCCGGATGGAGGAGGCTGGGCTGACTTAGAGTGGATGTTTCACAGACCGTTCTCCAGGAAATCCCTTTGACGCCTTCCTTTTGGCTCAGTAGGAGGCCCGGCGTTGGGTAATCACGGGAAGGCCGCATGGGTTCTTCTGCTTCGTGGCATCCTTCCTGCGTGCCTCTTTCTTTGGTCCATCTCTATCTCTCTCTCTGCCGCTCGCCTGCCTTTCTTGTTGTGTGTTGGTCTTTGATCTCTAAAGGTCCTTGAGAATGAGGAGCCAGCAACAACAGCAGGCTGGGATTCTCTCTGGGCCTGTTTGGATCCCAGCCCATCATGCCCTTCTCTATCTGATGGACAGCTCCAGGCATGGCAGTGCCTCTACAGCCCTGCTGTATTAGGCCTTCGCCTGATAAAACCCTGTCTCATTGTCAAAGGAAGGAAATTAGAACTGGGCTATCATTGACCTTGTTTGTTAGCAGTAGGGATAGAGGTACAATACAGGCATTTTCGTGCATTTATCTCTCCTTTTATGTCTTCAAAAATAATTTTTCTGCTAAATCAAAGGCATTTAAGCTGATGGTTGCAGTTCTGCCTGGGTTGGGGGAAACCTCTGTCTAATGGAGCCATGTACACCGTCCACCACTTTTTATTTTTAGCACTCACACAGCATGTGTTAATCATTTATAAAATTTGCAGACCAGGAACCTGAGCATTTGGCAGGTTGACAAGGCTCTGTGGATGCGCAGCTGACTGGGCTGTCATCTCCTCCTGTATAAAACCTGGCCACTCCGTCAAGAAGCAAGGGTGAGTTTCCTCTAACTAACAAGGTGTTTGCCTCACAGTGCATCTCCTTTGCCTTTCATGTTCCTTCGCAAAGCAGCCTTTGTAAGAGCTCTCTCCAGCCATTAGGAAAGAAAGAGCAGAATTATCGTTTCAGATGCTGAGAAAGGCTGCAGTACATACCGTACCAAAACTATACATTTGTACAATTATTGTCTTTTTTTTTAGCAGGTTAAGAACAACTTAATAACCAATACACAGTAACAACAATCACTCACAATTACCTGCACTGCAAATACTAAATTCTTCTTTTATTAGGATCATAAAAGCTTGCCTTTTTTTTTAATCTATGGTATGGTTGAAACATACTCCTGCTAATTGAGCACAAAGTCCGCCTGACCTTTTTAGGTATATTTGCATTTCAATGCCTCACAATATCAAAGGTTACCCCCCCTTAAGTTCGTTGTTTTTCTCCCGTCAAAGCTGCCCATTCAGGCAGGCAGCTCACAGGCTCCTGGTCCAGCAGGACTCAGACGTCCTCTTGGTTGGATGTCCTTGAGCCCCTTTGTTCATCATGTGAAGTCCCTTTTCTCTTCGAGATGTTTACACATCAATAAAACGGGCTGAATTTGAAAAATAAGCTGACAAGGACATAATGATCTCTCCCACAGGTCCCCGACCCGGGACTGAACAGATCCTTAAAAACCTTTTTAGCACTGATAAAGTTTCCGAATAAGGAGGCTCTCTGTAGGCTTGTGTTGTAACGGTTGTTTAAAACGATAGGCCGTTCGTTCTGTTATTTTCACAATGATCCTCTCATCGTTGAAGTCGCAAGTCGGAACAAGAACGACAGAATCCACCTTGTGCTGTTTCTTTCGCTTTACTGCGGTCACCTGAACGGCTGAGAGTAAGCTTCACTGCTGCAATCTCACGTATCCAGCCAAGAAATTATTCTCAACATATTACCTGTATCTAATAAAAAGTGGAGGGCTGAAAGGTTGTGGCGTAGAATGAATGATACTAAACTTTGAAGAAATCGGAGATGGAGACGATGAGTGACAAGCAGAGTGAGGTGTTTTCTTTTTTGCGAAAGTTTTCCTCTTGCTCAGCTCTCCGCATGATTATATTATGTACCGGGCCGTTTTCCACCTCCCGTGAATGATCTGCGGAGCTTATTTTGAAGAATTTGCTGGGAGGGTGAGTAAGTTTAGGGAGTTGCTGCAGGGGGAGCCGACTGTGAGTCGTTCAGTAACCGGTACAAAGTGGAGGAATAGTACAAGCTGTATACTGTGTCTCTGCTGCCACTAGCTATTTCGAAGGCACGATAATAGGGAAGCATTAGACAAGGTGTTAAACGGATGACAGTACCCTTCAAAATGTTAAATAATTTGATTTAAAATACATTTTATTGCATAAAGTGTGGAATTGTTACAGTAAGACGACGGTAGAGCAGTTTGAACGCTTTCTCTTTTTTTTAGCCTTCATCCAAGGAAATATTTTCCGTTTTTTGATTGCTTTTGTCTGTAATGCTATTGTTAGACTCGGAGCAGTTTTGTAAGAAGAAGAAAAAAATCAAGAAAAAAAGGTTAGATTTATATTCTACTTAACATGGAATATTTCCAGTGCAGGACTTCAGTGCAGATATGAAGCTAGTTTAATCCCCTGTATTTCCTAAGCTTGTAAAGCACTGAACCCGAAACGTATTTGAATGAATGTACATTACAGATAGCCCAATGTGTCTGACACAGCACTCTGATTAGTGTGTGCTGAGCTGTGGCTTTTAGTGCCCACTCTGACCAGTGACATTGGTTTATGCTGTATTCCATCACCCGGTACAATAACATACTGTCGCTTTCTCTTTTTATCTTTCTTCCTTTTTTTTTTTTGCATCGGAGGTTTTTCTCTATAATTGGACGTCCCACCTATACTCCACCTCTCAAATGGGAACTCCCATTTTGGAGACGGAGAAGAAGCCCCCGGGGTCATGGAGCGGAATAGTTGTGGTTTGGGTATGGGGGGGGGG
>OMOV01099112.1:0-16624 GCA_900312565.1 Beryx splendens | reverse complement strand
TACTGTGATTCTGTGGTTTTAGCTGGCTAATGTTAGATAACGTTAGCTTGCTACCACGGACTAATAGGGAATGGTGCATCCTGGGGCGGTCGGCGTCTTTGCAGGACAGTCCCGGTGAAACAATGGTTTTTAACTTGAAACTGCTTTTTTCAGTGTATTCACCGGTTTTGATCACCGGGTCCGTATGTTTTGGAGAGAAGGAGACCTCTACTGATAATTCGGCTCCCGGTAAAAACTTCCTGAACATCTGGATCTTAAGTTATCAGAGAAACAAGTTAACGTTTGCTCAGCTTATTTTGTTAGCGGCAGCTAAGGTTTGCCCAGCTTGTTTCTCTGATAACTTAAGATCCAGATGTTCAGGAAGTTTTTACCAGGAGCCGATTTATCCACAGAGGTCTCCTTCTCTCCAAAACATACAGACCCGGTGATTAAAACCGGTAAAAACACCGAATAAAGCAGTTTCACATTAAAAATCATTGTTTCAGCAGGAAAGATGGAGGCGCCGCCCGAGAATGCTATGAGATTCCTATTCCCTATTCATCCGTGGTAGCAAGCAAACTAACATTACCCAACATTAGCCAGCTAAAACCACAAAATCACAATATATTTGTCACAGTCATTTTGTGCATCACTTTTGGCTCAAACCAGCAGTTTTTCTGGTAACAACAGTGGTAAACGCTAATTAGACGGTGTCGTCACATCGTCCGGTGGCTGCAGGCTATCATTAGCAGCAATGACGCAGTTTTCATTTGAATCTGACAAGAGTATCACGTTCGCTTGGGGCCTCAGCCAATCAGATAAATCTATTGCTGGGGAAGGGGGGGCCTCCCCCAAATCCGTGTTTTTGATTGGTTTTATGATCACTGGCACGTACTTAGTGTATCCAATGAGAATGTTAACACTTTTAGAGTTAAAACAATGTTTTGCGAGATTGGAGGCCCTAGGCAATTGCCTAGTCTGCCTTTAGGAGTCGCCGGCCATGGTTGTAAGGTTCAACACATCTCTGCGTGAATCTTTGGCGTATACTCGCCTTGCCTTAAACAAACACCCCCCAAGAACACCTCAACGCCCCCCTTGCCCCCTGGAGGGCGGTACCGCCCCCGTTGAGAAACGCTATGTTAGATCATAGGAAATAACCAGTATGGATAACAGTTGCTAAATGTAAAATATTGGTAGATACATAATGAGCTCTGTCCATTAAATCCTTTTTTGCTTTACGGATGTCCCATGGAGCACAACAGTGTGAAATCTTGCCTATTGCAGGTTTAAGCTTGTCGTTATTGCCTTTAACAACATTTTTTTGAGAGTAAAGTAAATATACTATAAGAGCCATTCCTGTGTCAATGAAACAAAAAGGTTATGTATGAAGTGGAGTAACACCTTTGTTGAGTAGTAACACTTACATGCCTTCCCTTTCCCCACCTCAATTTATTGTTCTTACCTTATACATTCTGGGGCTAAAATACATTCATGAATTTCAAGCTTGAAGCTGTGAGTAACACTATTCAACCCTCCAGCCCCTCTAGAAGTATGTGCATTCACCTCGGCTGTGCATAAAAAAGAAATCTGCCTCCGTTAGATCTGAATAGCTTCCAGCTTTAATAATTCAGTAGCCCCTCGTGGAGCTCTGCATGATTCAGCAGTAGCAGAGCCGGCATGGAGGTACAGGACTCCACCACCTGGGTGTGTGAAATCCCTGTCTAATGATTCAACATCTACAATAACGTTTAGGGGGATGAGTCCTTCAGAGATCTCAGGGTCTACATCTCTTGGGGAGAAAGTGAGAGAGGGCAGATGGAGCAACAGAACAGAAGAAAGAACAGAAGTTGAGTGGGAAGGGAATGACTGCACTTTATAAAACTCTGAGAAACTCCAGTTACACGAATCACCTCTGTTTGCCGGTGCCATCTCGCCCAGGACCTTTTCATTTTGCCATGGGCTCCTGGGCCTCTGCCAGGAGCTGCTGCCTGTCCTCTGCACTGCTGCAGGATGAACACAAGCCAGCCAACCAAACAGCCAGCCATCCAGTCAGCCACCCAACCAGCTGTCCAGCCAGCCACCCACCTAGCCAGCAAACCAGATAGCCAGCCAGCCAGCCGGTCAGTCACCACGTAATTCAGCCGGTCAGCCTACCAAACAACAATGCAGCCACTTAAGCATCCAACCAGCCATCCATCCAGGTAGCCGTCTAGCCAATCAGCCAGCCAGCTAACCAATCAGCCAGCAGGTCAGCCAGCCACCCAGCCAGGTAACCAGTTGTCCAGCCAACCAGACTCCTCATTAGCCCCATCCCAGCTCTCCAGATGGACCCAAATATCACTTAGTTTTCCCAGCAGCTTTCTTCACTTCGAGCCCCCCCGAGCCTCCTCTGCCTCCTCCTGCCCCATCTCCCTCCTAATTACTCATGCAATAGATAAATAGACAGCTCCATTACCATGGCTGTTATGGGCAGTATAAGCCCGAGGCATTGGCGGATTTTGTGGCCTTGATGTTTATCTTTTTTCCACTTTGCACAGCAGTAACATACTGGGATGCAGTCCAGTTGGACAAAACAAGCTGGAGTTAGAAATAATAGCCTGCTGTTTGTCTGGTCTGTCTTGGTTGATACATGAAACCAGAAGCACTATGAGTGCCTCAGGTTCTGCTTGCCAAAGCTGTTGGTGATGCTGTTCATGTGTTGCTATCTAGGGCAGCTCTGGGTAAAAAGAAACACAAAAAACACCTATCGAGCAATGTGCAATCTTTGTGGACGTCCCCTCATATTTCACACAGTGCAGCGCGGCGCATTACTATTCAGTGGCTACACCTGTCTTAGCCAAACCAAGATATGAAGTGATCAAATCTCTCTTAAACTGAGGACAAGCAAGGGTACGGGAGGGTGATATGACAGCCCATATGAGGAGACCTGGCAGAAATCTCCCTGTGAAGAGAGATAAAAGGGGCAAGTAAAGCATTGGATGCACTTTGGGTTAATTGCGTTTGACAAACAAGTCCATCGCTGCCTGGTGCGCTTTTCCTGAGGTTGCGCCCTGTAAGGCAGAACAAAGTGAGGGATTGGGTGCCGACGAACAGAGGGAATCTTAAAGGCGCGCGCCGGAGAGAGGACGTTGTAAGGATAGATAGGGGCTCCACTTTGATCGTTGATGAATCTTCAGCTGACGCCTCCTCCCTTCCCGGTCCTCAAGGAGGCTGAGGGGGTTTAATAATTGAGCTCTCATAATATAGCTGGGTGGGGGAGAGTTGAGCTAGTCGCAGCAGGGGTTTGTAACGCCTGTAAGTTGTATTGTATCACTGTCAACTTCAATGCAAACTGTTGTGTCGTACAGAACTTGGCAATGTGCAGCTTTAATCAGATCCATGGATTAAGATGCCCTTGTGTGAAATCACTTCATGTAAGTTTTATACTGATTAAAATTCTATAGGGAAATTCACACAACTTACAAACTCCTATGTCATGCATGCATTTAAGCAGCAGACTTACTCTACTACAATACTTGATATAAGAGGATAGAACAAAAGGTCAAGGCCCGTTGGTTTTTCAGCCACTGTTCTCACGTGAGAAGCGATAGCTAACAACTCTTAATAGAAAATCATTTTTAGGAGTGCATTTTCATGACACGCCAGCCATATATTTCATGTCCCCACTTAAATGTTTCACATGCCACAAAGATAATGGGTTTGATGTTCTCACCCAAGCATTATGAGCAGCAGCCACTAATGTAAAAGGAGAGGCCATTAAGGGCTAGCTGTGCTCCCAAGGAGAGAAACAGAGAGGGACCTGGGAGGAAAAACAGGAAAGAAAGAGAGAGAGATGAATCACATCACAGACATAGAAATGCACAGCTCACTTAACATTCGCTACCACACTCCCACTTTAAATCAATACAAAAACCTTGCGTTTTTTCACCCTTGCCAACCCCAAAGTAAGACTTAATGGCTCTGCATAAATTCCCCCCTTGGCCAAAGATGGTAAATGTCCATGTCTCCTGGTGATGCTTTGGCATCTTCATTTTCTATTCTATCACCTACCACCTAAGTTTATTGTCCCAATCATTTGTGGGGGATTCATTTGCATTAAAATGATATTGGCAGCCATGCCTGGACAGCTGGACACTGCTGTTACCCGCAAATCCCTGCTAGTCCCTGTTTGGGAGCAATAATACTTCCAGTTTGCTCAGAATAATTTTCAGACAGAATTAGTCTGACTCCCTCAAGCTAGACACGCATGCCAGAGCAGACTGTAAATGAGACTGAATGAAGCTCTGTTCATCCTGGAGCCTTGGGACAGAAATGTGAATGCCTAATGGTGTTGTTTTTACTGAGAGATTGGAATCTACATATGGCCCCAGTCATTCGGTGAGCCATTCAAGGCAGTCAATGAGTCTGTCAGTCAATTTCTCTATCATCTTTTCTCCCTCGCACACTCACTCGCTCATTCACTCGCTCATCCGTCCCTTCCCTAACTCACTCACGCTCTCACTCAGCAGGGTAACAAGTCCCTATAGGGCGGTATGAAAATAACTTCATATTATCTCTCAGCCAGATCAAATTATGGTTCAATTGATCGTGCAGAAACCATTCACTCTGAATGCATAATGGATCGGTCATGTCAGAAATATCATGCGCCGGAATGGCTCCCTTTGCGCCTACATTCCTATTTCCCACAAAAACTGTTACACCGGTACATTAAAACAGTCAGAAGCTGATGACAACCCATCAGGCACTGTCTGTCAGTCCACTGAGGAAGGTGTGTGTGTGTGTGTGAGAATGTGTGTGTGGAAGATTGTGCATGCTGTATCTAGCAGACATTTGACATTGGATAGATGTTGATACGATGGCGATGGCTTGCACCAACGGAGACAACCGGTGTAAATATAAAAAGAAAATTGAGATAATGTCTGTCTTCTACAGCTGCTACCTGCATGGTGTCATGAAATCAGTCTGATAGCAGTTCAATGCAGTTTAAAAAGCTGTTTTAATATGAATTATTTCATGAAATAGCAAAATTTCATTGCTTGCTCATAGCACAGACTACAGGGGACTGGGATTTGTTAATGTCAGGCAAACACGAAAATTTCTGGTGCTCAAGACACTGAAGACAACCAGCAACTAATGCATGCATCAATAAACCAATGTCCTGACCTACATTTTAAACTATATCTGCTTTGTAATTTTCCTCAGTGCAAACACACAAATCATGAAATTCATTCTTTTAATAAGATCAACAATACGTTTTTGCCATTAGGACCTGTATGTCTTTCTGATATCAATTCAAAACAAAGCTTCCAAAGCTGTCTTAGCATGACATTTATCCTGTTCTATAATATCATACTGTTAAATATTTGCCTCCTCCACACCCATACAGTATGCCATAGGTGCGTAGGTATGATTGGATGTGTACTCATTCAGTGTGTGTCTGTCATAAATTGGACCACATCTTTTCTGACAGCTTGGGGCTCAGCAGGTTTGCTGGATTAATTTGGGGGGGGTCACAAAGGCTGCCATCGACGTACCTTATCTGTGGGCCTTGGTAAGCTGCTGTCTCCTTTGTTGTTTTCCACTCTAACGGGACCTCTCGGCTTTTCTGCTTGTCCGATCACAACGACTGTCAACATCTGATACCTCCAGTGTGAAATGACCTCTCACATGTCATCTCCTCCCCTCCCTGCGTGCTGCCGCTGTCCAAGACGCCTCATTACGATGACACCCGTTGAGTTTAGAAAATGCAGTCGTTGCTGAAGCTTGATGTCCGGTGCATACCTTAAAGGGAATGTTCATTCATTCATTTTCTTCACCCACTCACTCTATTTCAGGGTCACAGGGGGCTGGAGTCTATCCCATCTGTTATCTGGCGAGATGTAAGCAGAGTCAGCCCATTTTCCTTTTCTCAGTTGCCATATACATATACACAGGAAGAAGTTACCATGTCCTCTATCTGGAATAACGCTACGTAATGAGGAAAATAAATGATAATACATTTGATGGTCATTTTATGCCCTTTTTGGAACGCTAAACAACCAAACTATGTTCACTTTGGTACCTAGATGAAATTTTGACTGACTTGGAGTTGAATAGATAGACAGAATTTTCATTTTAGGGTGAACTGTTGCTTTAACTCATTATCCCCTGGTAGTTTGAGTAACATTGTTCCTATTCCATGAGTTATTATGAATACCAAAAATGTTTTGCAGCTGTGGGCTGGATTGACTTTCATACTGTACAAATGTGACAGGGGGTAGTGCCTGTGATTGAGTATCACAGAGTGTTTTGTGTTTTTATGCTGCATGGCTCAGCAACCTGTTCCCTAGGTTCCATTTACACGGTTAAATTCTCCACCAGAAATTAATTTTGTCTGGTAAAATTGTGCAAACGCTGCACGTGTGCCAAAGCCTGTGAGGCATCTTACCACTTGTGGTGCAGACTGATGAATAAACAAATAGACTGATGTTGTAATTTGATGATCTGGAGGCGATCGTGGAGGTGTTGGCCTTTGCAAATGGAGTAGACTAAAATCTGGAGAAAGTGACGCCGTTGGAGGCCTTTACCACCGGGCTCCACGAGCTCGGAATCAATTGATCTTCCTAATGAGGGAAAGATTAATGAGTTTGTTCATTAGTATCACATTCAAAACTTTGCGTTCCTACTCGGCGGACCTGCATCTAACTGCAAAATCTGCACGAGTGCATCGATTCTTCAATGCGGCAAAGTGCTTAATGCGTAGTTAAAACGACAGCACGCGTGTGAGCAGTTTTCCCACTTTTAAATAATATCTCTGAAAGCCGAGGGGACAAAAAAAATCTTCCATTTGTGTGGGTATACAGTCCACTTGGGGAGCGTCATTAAGCTGACAATGATCAACGCCTTCATTAGGGGTGCTGAATGGCCTCCATATTCAAGGAATTTTCAGAGCATGCAGCCCGTGCTGATCCATCCGCCGAGTAATCGATTAGAGATGTCAGGCCATAACGCAAAGTCATTTCTCCATAACTCCCTGCGGACACTCGGGAGAAATCAAGTGACTCTGTCTGAATGTTTTATAGGGAGAGCAGCTGCTTTTGTGCCAGCGAGGAAGACTTTCTGGTGGGACTATGTGACTGAAGGACTGCTCTCCAAGACGAAATGCCGTTTTTCAGTCACTCTTTGACTGCAATCACACTGGAACAGCAGTAGTTCTCAACGTGGGGTCCGATAAATCAAGTGAACACAATCACAGGATGTAGAAGAATGACTATTTTGATCATAGTTTCATTGTCATCTCTCTCTGCCTATACAGATAGTCATGGAATTCTGGACAAAATCATATCTAACAATAAAAATATTCTCAGATTTGGGTCCGAGAGACGAAATCTCATCAAAATCGCGGTCCGTGGCCTTAATGTGGACTAAATTCTGGGTCCTTGATATGAGAAAGGATGAGCATCACTGCTGTATTGAACTGTTTTCAGCAACTTTTGGGTGCTATACATTGCAAAGAGAGCTGAAAGCGACTAAAAAGGTCCAAACAACTGTTGGTGTCATGCAGGAGCATTGTACGCACTGTGGGCCCCCTGGTTGGAAAGCATGCTGCCGCCACATTAACACATTATATTCTGCACCAGATGCTAACCTCCCACCCGTATTCACAGCAGAACATGCTAATCACAAAGCAGCATTCACAAACTTCTCATGAGACAAATCCTGACAAGTTCAAACTGATCAATTTAACGACTGAGATAATTAAATAGATATCAGTCAATGCTGTTTTACCCACTGTTAGTAGTACTTCCCTTTGTGTTGCTATAGTGATAAATGTGGTGACTCTGCTTCTGCTTAAAGTGAAATTAGATTTCAGACAGGCTTATGAATCAAACACACCCTGCCATATAGCGCTGACTAATGGGACTCATCAAGTGGATTGGGATTCGTTTGGAGTCTGCGCTTCTGACAAAGCAGAAATGTTTGTGTATTTGCCAGGTAAATAAACACCTGTGAAATTAGAACAGTGGAAAATTGCCTAAAAAGGCAGAGATGTCAACTCCTAGATATCAAACTCATAACTTTCTCACTCGCGCAATTGATTCATCCTCCTCTTAAATCCTGGCGAGAGGCAGAGAGGATAGAAGCGGCGCAGCAAGGTAGAGGACGAGGAGATCTAGTGCAGATCAAGGCTTCAAGGGTAATCATATTTTCTTTAGTTTTACAGTGCCAGGGAATGTTTTATCACCCTATAACTTTTTTTACTGGTCTCTTAAGAGTGCAATCATATCTCACCTTTGGAAAAACTTTGTTCTGCCTCCGCTGCTAGCTGTGAAAGATGTGGGCATTTGTGTTTTCTCTTCTTTTTTGTGTGTTCTCCAATAATAAGCCAGAGACCTGGGGGAGGGAGCACTCCAGTCCTCCATATATAATCTGTATCAGTGAAGGAAACACATCCATGCTGGTCTAACACGTAATCTATCTGGTCCATCCATCTCGATCACCCATGTTATTTGACAGATGGCAAATTGCAGGGGCCGGCCAAGTTAAACCCCTCTGGTCTGCATGCTGCACAGGTTCAACATTCAACATCAACCCAACATGCAGAAATATCTAACAGTATGATATTACAGCAAAAAAACAAGCACACATTTTTCAGAATGTGATATTATGGCATGGTAGAAATTCATATTCAGCCCTGGAAACTGTTTTGAACTGACATCAAAAGGATATTTGGGTCCTGATTTCACAAAATGAGGCAGCTAGCAGTTATGGGTGATTACTTTCATTTTGGGGCTGTATTTACAGGTTTTCAACATTAGTGCATGCCATCACATCAACATCTATTCGATGTCTAAATGTTTGCTGAGATGGATGGATGGCCAGATGAGCCAGATGATGAGTGGCTAGTCACAAAACCATCTCCTACTTTGAAATACATTATTTACAGCTATCGACAGACAACACATATGCCTGCATGCATGTGACAATCAGAAAGCCAGACAGACCCAGACGCAAACACACATACTCATACCAGCTGCAGCAACATCCACATCATCCCCCTAATAACCTATGGGGTCACATCACTGCCAGAATTCTCTTTCCTCATCTTCCATATTGATACCGATAGCTTTTCGGGTGAAGGACTTACCCCAAGTTCATCAGCTAAAGGCATCAAGAGTGACGGGCTTAGCTGTGGTTGAGTCATCCGGTATGAATAAGACATCGGCAGGTCACTGAGAGCCAAAATCCTTTCCAATTCAGATTGAACAAGGTCATTTTCTGGGTTGAGTCTTAACTATTTCCTGCGTCATGTTTCATTTATAACCTTAGCTAAAATGTTCAACTTGTGAATAAATTATTGCTCCCAGTTCGCTACAGCGGCTACATTACGTTTGAGATGGTACTTTATGGTTGAAAATGATGAGTGATGTTGGAAAATTGGTGATCCATCTTCATGACCTTATGGCATTTTTGCCCCCTTGATCTGATTTTTAGGGGCATTTTGGTTCTTTTCAGAGGCAGTTTTATCAAGCCATGAAATAATACATTTACATTGCATATTGGCAAATAAACATTCAATTTGGATTTGTTTTAACTTCTTGGCAGCAGACTCCATCTTCCATTGTTGACTTTTTATTATTGGTTTTCTGTTTAACTTTACCTTTCAAGGGCATTTTCCGTTAATTTCCAACCCTGGTGCAAACCTTTTACAATCGCTGGCGAATGGTAGTAAAAATAAAGTGAAAACACATTGATACATTGATAACATAGACAATTTTAATAGCGTTGGCCCTGAAATTGAGGAACAGCCTACCCATAAATGAACGTAAACTGGCCAGCTGAGTCTCAGGTTTTGAGAAATTACCTAACGCTCACTTTTTCTCTCAGGCGTTATGTTAATCTCATATTGTGTGTTATAATGGGTGTTTTTTTGCATCATGGTTATATATGTTTTATGTTTGTTTTAAAATGTGAAGCACTTTTTGATTACAAGTCTTATAAGTTACTTACAATTATGGTGTTTGGACACTGCACTTGCATGACAGGATGTGTTCATGGCGTTATGATAGCTGACCATTAATAAACAGAAAGAAAAAAAAAAGACACGTCAAATTTTGCAGAGCTGCAGTGTCTCGCCGGACTGTCAGAGCGTCCTGATGTGGACGGCCGGCAGCTGGAAGCGGTGAGCAGCAGCAGTGGTAATTGTTGTGAGAAGGTGGAGTGGCTTAGTGAGCCAACACAAAATGCACCCTGTTCTCAGAGCGCAGCCCAAGTGACTGATAAAAGGCTTTTCTAGCTGTGAAGAGTGCTGGCCGCCGCATCAGAACCCAGCCTTCCCAGAGGACTAGCTGCTGTTTTTGAAGTGAGGCACAAGCCCGTGCACGGTGTCACATCGCATTTTCCCTTGGTCGCTCAACCCAGGTCATCATTTTCAATAGCACCATTTTGTCTCTCCCAGCTTCTGAGAGGGCTGTACGTCTAATAAATGTGGACCGAGGACTTTCTGGAGAGCGATCAATACAGCAACTTTTATTGTTATTTTTTATTTTGTTTTGTTTTTCGGCTTTCATTCTCAATGTTGGAGAATAGATACACACTCGCACTGCTGAAGGGGAATACTGTTATGAATCGGTTTCAACTAAACTCTTTAAACTCTCCGGTTTCCTGAAGTTGTGCTTGTTTAAATAGACAGAATATAATAGTCATCTCACTTTATTTTCTTTTATTCTTTTATAAGCGTACAAAATGTTCTCACTGCCTGCTCTTTCCATGGGCAGCTGAATCCAGGTAACAGCTATTGATTTCACCCATTCCACTAACACCACTTAGTGTATGAAAGGTCAGATTCAGGTTAAAGGATTTTAATGCCTTAAGGCAGAAGGTGGACTGGTTAATAAGGGGCACAAATCAGTATCAGGATGAGTGTGATCGTAATAAGTTTTACACTGAATGCATAGAGTTGCACATTGCCATTATAGTCTTAAATGTTTATCATAAGAATAAGAATAGGCACTTATGCGTAGCCTTTATGGGGATACTGATTATAATGTGAACTTTGGCTTTTTGCCACTAGCATCTGTTTAGAGTGTTTGAGCAATATCCTGATGCTCCACAAGGCCTTTCTCAACGCAACAACGGCTAATGGATTGGCCCGACTAATAAATAGCATTATTGATCTATGTATGCCTGTGAAAGTATGTTCGAGACCTTTCCGCACCATAAAAGGATCCCATCAGCCTCCAAAGATTGAAGGAGTGGAGAGCGGAGATTCCATTATTCCCCATGCTACCTCTCCTACCATCAGAGCCACTTAGATAGCACTGTAAAGCACCTCAACAAAAGCATTCAAAATAAGAGGGAAGGCGGGCATGGAGGAAAGTGGACGGGATAAGTTCTATCAGAAATCCGATCAGTTGTCAGTGTAAAAAACAAAACAAAAACCCTCTGACATCAATAGCGAGGCTTTCAACCAAAACAGAAAAAATGTGATCAGCTCTTCTTTGGCCGCCCTCTCACTAGTTACCTATAAGTTTTAGTATTGATTTCAAGATTGTACATTTCAAGGTATTGATCACAAGGCTCGGTGGCATCTTGCTCATTGCCACATCGCTGACTCTCTAAGCCCCAGTGAGCTGGAGTGCAGCCTAAGATCCTCATCGACGGCCATTTTTATCCATTCGGAGTGAAAACAAAAGCTGATGGGGCTTTCTCCATCGGAAATCCAAGACTTGGATTTGGATTGCCAACTAAGTGTATTTTGAGCTAAAAAATCACTCAATTAGCTGTCATCATCCCCATCATTATCACCACCATCATAATATTGGAAATAGATTTTGGAGGCAGACAATTATATCAACCCTCCATTCCCACGATCTCAACATGACTAAAGGGAGCTTTTATAATATAATCTAGCAGGTTTCTCACACAGTGTCCCTTTATCGCTCAGGACACCTGTCAACAAACCAGCTTCCAGCTCGTCTCCTCTGAGCACACACTACAGCAGATAGAGACATAACCCTGAGTGCAACGTGACAGCATCCCGTCATTCAGCAATACACCATTATCCCTCCTGTCCATTCTTCCCCCTGACTCTACTAGACTTTAATCATTTATTAATTTCCCCTGTGGTCCAAGGGAACGCATCATGGTCTGAATTTAAACCACCAAGATCAGAGGATTGGAGTGTCACTTTCTCATATGAGAAAGAATAGGGAATGTGCAGCTTTCATTCCAGCAATCAGCCAAATCCACCATAGATAAGCACGGCAACACAGTGGTGAGTGATTGCTCCAGTGAAAGTCTATAAAGAAAAATGTGTAGAAAAATCATCCTAAATTGGTTGTGTTGACAAGCTCTGCCATGTTGCTGTGGCAGACTGGTGGAGGAGTGTGGAATATATGGTCCATTTCCGCAGAAAACAGGTTTGTATTTAATACTGTGTGTAATGTCATACTGTATAGCAGCAGCCATTTCAGAAGTCCTTATCTCCCATTTATCCTGCATTAGTAGTGGTCACTGCCAAGTCCTAGTCCAAAGTGATGGGATAGGTAAATTAAAATGCATGAATGCCACATGATTTCCTGCTTTTTCTGGACAAAATCTCCATTTTGCATGTGGGTCATCTTTGCAACACTGTAGTAATTGTGCTTTGTCGTGTGAAACTCGACTTCTGGCAGGGCTCCATCTGCATGCTGCTAAAATATTGTGGGCGTATAGTCAGTTAAATGATTGACCATCTTTCTGTTGGATGCAATGATCAGATGCTGGAAAATCCTATAGCCTCTATTGAGGGAGAGACACTAGATCAAATGACCCAAACCAAATTTTCTCCGGGCACACCCCCGTTTTCTCATATAGTTCCTTGACCAGAGAGGCAGCGAAGCAATCACATTCTCGCCCCCTAATCATCATATTTGTTGATGTTTTATGCATTGCTGTCTTACTCTGGGATTCTGATAAGCTGCCGCCTGTGTGCATTTTACATGAGTTGCCTTGAGGTGTTATTATCTGACACTTATAGGAAATTCCACGCATACCGATATTAAACTCATCTCTTGGCATGGATGGCAATACACATGACCACACAATGACTCACTGCTGCCCTTCATTCAACCTTGCAATGCAGCCAGGAGGCAGCCATGCATGAGTAGAAATATAGACACTTTTAGCAGTGCCTACGCATAGCTCCTCTGACATTCAAAAAGACACAATTAGTTTCAATGAGCTGGACTCTTTCTTGTCGCTCATTCAATTTACAGGCAGCAAAACCGATTTCTGATTGCTGATGTTGATTCCAGTCTGTTGGTTTCCTTAATCCATTGCTTTTTTCGTGTGTAATCGAGTTAGAGCTAGCTACCTCCCCTAAGCACTATGAAAGTTCGAATTGCCACTGCTGCTGCATTCTTATCTGAGGCATGGATAAGGATGTGAAGGTATGTTTTAGGCCCAAAGATGGAGCAGACAGCGCAATTGGCCCTGAGGGCCTCACAAAGCCATGCAGAATTAATGAAGGCCATATAGTTCTATTATCTGGCAATTATCAGGTTTTTTCCATATGTCATACAGTAAATAGGCCTCATTGTGCCAAGTCCTGGGTCCTAAGATAACATGGGTGACCATAATGGGCCCTACTAACACAAAGTATACACATTTGGAGAGAGAGTATCATGTGACAAGAATGGGACATCCAAAAGCAGAACCTAACATTGTCAAGTTAACTTTGAGGCAAAGTCAAAATGACTACTTTTAAACATTTAAAGTCAAGTTAAGGAAGTAAAATCACTAATGTCAGGGGCAGCAATAACCAAAATGTTACAGAAGACAGCTTGTGCCTGGAGGGTTGCCAGTTTGAATCCACAGTTCGGCTGTTTTACCCCCTAGAAAGCGTAACAACAACAACAACAATGAAGCTAGCCATCCAGCTAGCAGCTGAACGATAGCATGTTGGAAATGATGGAAAACGGCGAGGAAGAGTTGGATTGAGTGCTCTTGAAAGCTATTCGATTTATTATAATAATAATAATAAAAATAATAGACCGCATTTATATTGTGCTTTTCAAGGCGCCCAAAGCACTTAACATATGGGAGGACACAACTCAACCACCACCAATGTGTAACACCCACCTGGGTGATGCACGGCAGCCAGTTTGCGCCAGAACACTCACCACACATCAGCTATCAGTGGAGAGTAGAGGACTGAAAGAGCCAATTAGGTAACGAGGGATGATTAGGCGGCCATGATGGAAGCAAGGCCTGTTTGGGAATTTAGCCAGGACACTGGGGTTACACCCCTACTCTTGCGATGAGTGCCGATGGGATCTTTATTGACCACAGAGTCAGGACCTCGGTTTAACGTCTCATCCGAAGGACGGTGCTCACTCACAGGACAGAGTCCCTGTCTCCCCTGTCTGGGGATATTATTCAGGAGGCAAGAGGGAAGAGCACCTCCTACTGGTCCTCCAACACCACTTCCAGCACCAGATGGTCTCCCATCCAAGGACTAACCACAGCCAAATTTCCACGTTCATCCACAAGTAGCACTATTAAATCAACACTCCAGTTAATTTCAGGTGAATCAGTACCAGGCTGCTGAAAGTGGAGAGCACATTTTGAGAATCACTTTATTGTTTGGCTCATATTCAGACCAAAAGTAATCATACAGTTAATGGTGTAAAAAAAAAATTGGAGGAGTGAAATAGATGTAGGCCTAGGTGTTTACAGGCCCTAATAGTTGCTTCTCAATGCAGTTTGCCAACTCTCATTCTCAATTGTGGCAGTTCTTTCATCCCAATGAGGTACAGACATTTTGTTCTGCATAGACTGGATAAGAGAGGAGGCAGGTGTCTAATGCCTTTAGATGGTATGGGCCTTAGCCAACTGAGCCACCAGGATGCCCACTTGTCATTCCTGTTGAAGAGCTGTCTACCTTGAATCAGCATGTGGTTCACTTTGAATGGGTTTTGTCTGCTGCATGTTTAGCTTTGCTGTAATTTCTTTTCTTACACTTTCCTTCAGTGTTGTTATTGCTGTGACTTCCCTGTGCTGCGGCCACTAACCTCACCTCGATAGCCACAACCAGCTCACTACTGGCTATGCCCATATACAGTAAATGGTATTTGCCCTAAAACAATAATTGAAAAGCCAAGTTCAGGCAGATGGGGAATGTAGGCATGTACACACAGGTTCACAGACAGACACAGAATATATCCTGTTTATTTATTGCTTTTTTTGTGGATAAAAGTTGAATCTTTAAGTGTAGTCGTTGGATAACTTGGCAATGTAACTGTAGTTTAGAAATCAGGTTGATGCTGGTTGGTCCATAGGGGAAGAAGTGATTGATTGATGACTCAGTCAGTAATCAGAATAAAATTACACTGCTTCAAAAAGGGAATCTTACTGTGCTTCTAAACATATCAGAGATTGCGCAGAATCGGCCTTTTACCATTATTCGTGTAGTGTTTGTCATCTTGGATTTGCACGGCTTTATCGAACCACCCTAAAAACCATTCAAAAGAGCAGTTCCTTCATTCAAACTGCACTTCTGTGCTGCTTTTTGTCATCCAGCATCCCACTTCTAGAAACGGGAAAACAAAACAATCAAGAAGCACGTACGTCGTAAGTCCAAGGATTACCATCCTAACACCATCCTAAATACCACTGAGAGATCATTCCTGGTAGTTTTCAGGGTGAAAAAAAGAGTACTTTATGTTTTATGGCATGAACATGTACAGGAGGGTCATGGAACAAGGATGAAATGCTGCACCAAGATCAGCCTGCCCGTCCTTAGAGATGGGGAAGTGAATATTTCATAAGGCCCGCTGAATACCCTGAAAGAGGTTAGCATGTTAAATGCAAATCATAAGCTGTTAAAATATCAGATATCCAGATCTGTCTACAGCAAAACTTGCAGATATTAATTTGTTATAACACAAATATAGCCTTTTTCGTACAGGACTAATATTAGGGAGATTGTCTGTGATTTTAATCCCATTTTAATTTGCAGTGCATTACACAAATTACCTACCGCATTTTGGTGAAGACAGAAGCCCTGTGATAATACAAATTCCATGCAAAGTGGGCAAATTTCAGCCATAATTTGTTTTTCTTCTTCCTATACTAGATAAGCAATTTCAATCTTACTCCTGTCATGATGAACGGAGGCAGCAGTGGAATCTAAAGAGGAAGATTTTGAATCCGTCTTTGGCACAAACCTCACTAACGTTTGCTTTGTTAAATCAGAAAGTGGTGAACTGTAAACTCTTGACCTTATACAGCTGGATCCCGCTGATTTCAGCAGATTTCATTATCCGCTGCCAGCACGTTTCACAAAATGCAAAGCTCCGGCTGTTTCTCTGGCCCAGGCAACTCGAGCGATGAGACTGTGGTCGGAATCGTTCAGTATGACGGGAAAAGACGGGGAAATGGCGTCCGGGTTGAGAATGGATGGAGTTCTGCTTTAAGATGCATTTTGTTTTAATTGAAGTTGCAGTGCAGCAGAATTTATCAAGGGAGTGTTTGTGTGGTTACTAAACATCGATGCAAGGGAAGGGAGAGAGGGAGCAGTGATTCAGTCTTTCTGTCATATACACACACACACACACACACACACACACGCATATTTTAATCCACACAACACAAATGTTTGCACAGACACACAGATGCAGAC
>OMOV01099108.1:0-10230 GCA_900312565.1 Beryx splendens | reverse complement strand
GGAGGAGAAGAAGGGAGTGTTTGATTGTATCAGCTGCCTGCTCTGGCTCCTCTTTCTCTTGGTATTGAAGAAGCTGCTGATACGATCAAACACTCCCTTCTTCTCCTCCGAGCTCTGAAAGAGGACAGACAGAAAGATAAATATTCAGGTGGGGAGAGCAGATGGCACACCTGTTGTTTTTGGCTCGGCTCAAATAGGAAGTAGAACACGAACGCTGAAAGCTATGCTCTTCAATAGGAATCTGACTGAAAGCCAAGCAAGAAACAAACTGATGCGGTTTCTTCCGGAAGCATGCTTTAAATGGTATGTATTCTATTCGTGTCTATTCCTTACAAAAAAGATTTGGTACATGTTAAAAATCTGTACAGTCAAGTCAAACATAGACCAAACATGCTGATGGCAGACTCCCTGGTGCAAAAACAACACGGTGGGAAAATGATCAGGCTGGAGAACCCGTGGAATGGAGATATAAAATTTCAGTGATGCCTAGCTCAAGAGTCAGTTACCACAGGTATTCACATGAACAGAAGCGAATGAAGGCCAACAGGAAAGACTCGGCCCAGGGTTCCAGGTGGCAAACAAATAAACACTGTATACACAGTATAGTATTACTAAATGTTGGAGCGGTGTACAATGTTAAACAACAGTAGTTTCCAAATACTTGTCTTTCTGCTTGTACGGTCAAACAAGGTTCTCTATTTAGAGTATTAACTTTGTCCAGCCAAATTTCACCACAGTTTGGAACGGGACTGGAAACTTTAACTCAACATCACCGACAGCAGGAAAGCAGTCACCCAATGGGAAAACCATCCACTTGACACAAAGAAGAAAAGGAAAACACCATGTCTGCATGTTACCCACCCCGCGAACCGTGGCTGTCTGTAGTCACGGAAGAACTATAGATCACGACATAAAAACACAGTTACATACCATTTTGACTTGTTGAATTCCTTTGGAGTGCTACATCCAATTTATCATAGACCGCAAAAAATAGCAGGCGAAAGAAGTTAATGTTTACGTTTTGTAGATTGACCCTTAAACTAGATGATCGCGAAAACTGCTCATAAAGTTGAAAGTGTGAAACACCGGTGTCCTACTTCTGAACAAACGGACAGTCAATCCTCTCACAAACAGACGGGCAGCGTCGTCCACATCTAGTCGTGTGTGTATCTAGTGCTACGAGGCCCGGCTTCTGAACAAAGTGTCTAACCGGAGGGCATGACTCCATTTGCATCACAGCTGCAGTGTGGAAAAAAAACATTGTGAAAGAGCTTTCGCATGGCAAACAACCCACATGAATTCACCATCCAGAGAAACAGCGAGGGCGTGGATGGCCCTGCCAAAGCAAAAACCCCACCCTTCCTCATACTAAACCTGAGCAAATCAGTAGGCTTTTATTATCTACAGTGCCCCTAGGTAGGAGGGGTACAGCTTGTGTCAGATAAAGAGAAAGAGAGACGGATCATTCAGGTTTGAATTATATAATAAAAGGAGCCAAAGGTATTGCCATGATACATTACTATAAGAGTAAGATCGGTACTGTTACTTTGACCAATTTCTTCAGTCCGATTCTTTCATCGCCAAAGGAAGAGGTTATTTCCCAGGTGCTCTGTCAGTAAAACACGAGTATGTCAGCTTCCCTACACAGAACGCTTTGCAAACAGGCAATTTTTCCACCATAAAATCCTGTTTCAACACACTTCATTCCTTTGTTTTCCAACAGCCATATAATTCCACTGAGCAAACAACAGGTAAAGACACACAGCTCGTGGCTGGGCTTTCCAGTTCATTTCTAAACAGACACAAATGCAAGGACCCTACTCAATGAACACAGTAGACATGGGTAAAAACAGACCCGATCCACTGTTGTTTCTGCGGGGATATATCGTCAAAACTGTCATACCTCCGAGATGTTTCGATTCAATCACAATCCCACGCTGATGAAACGACAGAAAGGAAATAAACCAAGAGCATAAACTATATTTCTTGTGTCCAGTAGATGTTACAACCTTGAATGACTACCTACCGTTCCTGTGTGCATAAAGCTACTAGCACAAGCTATCCACTAAGCATTTCCCTAGTGGTTACTCACAGGTGTCATTGTCAGGTAGGTGGAGATACAGTACCATATCTGCGCGCATTAAGGTCCACTTCCTTATCTGTCAGCCTCAGATGATAAAGATCACAGGCACGAAACCTCACACACAGGAGCACACACTCGTACACAAAATAATGTTAATTATAATCAAATAGTGTGGTGTACTGGAGCTTTCAGACTGAGTAAACAACAGGGGGTTATGCTTTTTATCTCGGTCTCTCGTTATGAAAGATAAAAGTCAGACTCATTGGTATATACTCTAAATATGACCTGCCTGATTCCTGAATTTCATAACTTTTCATAACAAATATGAAAGGTTATAAAAGGTTATTTCCAGCTCCTACACTAATACCGAGCAGAGCCGGTTTGACGAGTTTGAGACTATAGAAAACAGCCTAGGGACGATTAGATCCCATAGGATAATTACCCCCATTAAATCACCCGCATGATATGTGTGTCAACTTATCTTAAAGGGGAAGACCACTGACTTCCAGCCCAGAAATATGTTATTTCTATTACTGAAGACGGTTTAGTCTGTGTCAGTGAGCGTTCAGCACTGACCCCTACAGGCGGAAATGAGAGAGAACAGCCTGAAATGGTTCAAGTCTGAATCTGTGGTGTCACGCAGCTGTGCAGCTCCACAGAGAAAGAGCTGGAAAGGAGAGGCAGCAGTGGCGGCACCCAGGACGGTTTCCGAAGTTCTAGTTCTGGTACAGGTAGAGTCTAGCGGTTCTCTCGTTGCTAACTGGGAAAAAAACATTAAATAGTCACAAATACTAAATACAACGCCCTGAATGATGGAGAACATGATCATTGTTGTCATGTGGAAACCTCGTAATTCCAATTTTAGTCAGTTCCATGTTTCCACTTCTATTGAAGGATTACATGGTTCCTCGATGGGCTGAGAAAATTATACCATCCTTGAGCTTATAGAACCCTGTCCAACCCCACTGGATAAATTCAAAATGCATGGTGGTCAAGCTAAAACACAAGGCTGCTTTTCTCAGCTCCTGCAAAGTTTTTTGAGATACAAGGTTTTCACCCGACAGTGGCAATATGCAAATGTGAAAGGGGGGGCAGTGAATGCTTTAACATGACAAATAAAGTTCCCTGCTCTCACTAATTGATCGAACCTCAGTGAGGCAGAGTCATAAAAGCCACAAGAGTTGAAGGCGTTGCACCACTAACTGATTAAATGTATTAATTGTCTCCTTTATTTTGCTATTTAACCATGCAGAGGACATCTTTGGACGGATGGACTTTGTACTAAGTCATTGCTTGATTTTGATCAAATTAATCATACTTAAAAGCTATTTCAAGCAATCAGAAATCTGAATAAAAGAAGCAGATGCTGTAAACCAGTTACCATAAAAACAACCACAATTACACTGCAGACACTTAAAAAAAAAAAAAAAAGAAAAGGTGGTTACTTGTTGCATTACTCATGTTTGAAAGGAACAAGGCATTTAAATTGAATTAAAATAATGAGTGATGCTTGTTGACAATAATAACACTACAATTCAAACACTTCATTTCAAGTATGCAAACTGGAATAAATTGTTCAACTGCATGATATATAGATTGTGAAACTACAGTACTACTACTGCAGTGACAAGCAGATAGTAATCGATAGCAGCTCACATTTTGAGTGACACCTTCCCAACGCTGATTATAAATGCGAAAACACACTTTCGGGTGTGAAGAAGACTGACCTTGAAGAATTTCGAGGGCGAGGTGGGGCTGCTCGGCTGAGCCATTTCCAAGCCGATCACAGAGCTGGAGTCATGAGGGTCCCAGTCCAACTCTGTCCGGAAACTGCACTCCGTGGACACACTCATCTGGTCATAGCTCCTGGTGGAGAGAGGCAGGAAATGGAGAGAGGGAGAAGAGAAGGGGAAGGGGGGTTGTTATGTCATCAGCCTTTGTTTCCCATCTCAGTTTTATGTTATTATTATGTTATGCAATATCCAAACCGCTCATAACAAAACCTGTGCCAAAGCCTTTATGGACATCTCTTGGAATATTTTATTTTTTTTCAATTTAGTTGTTCATTTGTCAGTTTTTTATGTACATGAACCTGACATAGTTTCTTTGTCATGTTCCTCATAGGCAAAACGCAAATAAAGCCTCAAAACCCAAACGCTTCCTGCTCCAGTGTGAGGCTGGGTGTGCTTTTGTTCCTAGGTGCGCCGACACCTCTAGCTGTTCTTAGGTGCATAGACACTTTCCACTCTGTCTTTGCTTTCAGTCTGTAAAAACAACCAGAGGAGGGAGAAAATGCTGGTCGGACAGCATTCACGCCGCAGCGGCAAAACCATGAGTAACGCCTACGTGCCGCTCAGTTAGAGTGCCAGCGAGCATTCTGGGACACGCGTGCGACATCAGGAGGCCCGTCTATTTCCAGGAGGGCCGGTTTTCCGTCACTGCAGCCAAAGTTATTCAGTTGACTCCGAGCATTAAATCACACACCCAACCTGGCATCAAGGCTCCTTCATAGCAGAATGGCAGACAGCGTTCTACCAAGAACAAACACTGGAGGTGTGCTACGTTTGTACTTTGAGGAATGCTGTACTGTAGCGTGTGATGTCATATGACACAAAGACACAGGTTCAGCGTTTATATTCATAACAAAGGGATCAAGCGCAGGAACGTGGCAGCCTCTCCGTTTGATATCATTAACTGCACCGTGATAATGCATCATGCAACATATCCAGGTTTCAGCACTCGCTTTTGTCAGTACAACACTGCATGCATGTTGCATTGTGGGATGGGTCAGGTAGGTGAAAGGGAATGTGACCATTTTGGGCACCCAGTCCACTGGAAATCATGAAGACAGAGTATAAATTGCAATGCTGAAGGCAGAGGAAAGTTACTTAATGTTGGCACTTTTGTCCATTTGGCACATACATTGGCCCTAACCCCAATCACCAAACCAACACATAAGACTCTGCAGTACTGTGTTTCCCCACAAGGAGGCAGTGGTAGATCACTTTTCCAATGGCTGACTGAGTAGGCAGACTTCTGTATAGTGAGTCACAAAGCCAACCTATTAAAGAGAATTATGGTTATGCGTAATGTGTTCTCTTAGAGTGTGCCAAGACTTTGAA
Organism: Beryx splendens; assembly: GCA_900312565.1. Lineage (NCBI taxonomy): Eukaryota > Metazoa > Chordata > Actinopteri > Beryciformes > Berycidae > Beryx > Beryx splendens. The sequence goes on along the minus strand of OMOV01099108.1, from coordinate 5,025 downwards.
GTCAGGCTGCATTGTTAATGACTGACTGTTGTACTGACCTAGGCAAATATGCTGACCGATATGTCGATGAAGCGACCTATAGGACTAGCCGTTTGGTATAAGAACAGATAGGAGAATAAAGGAGAGGCTTCATACATGTCAAATTATTCCGTTATACTGAGAATACAGACAAGATGAAGAGAGGGTGTAGAAGAGTGTAGCTGTGATAAGGAGCCTCCAATCTGCGAACATGGGATGAAGTCAGAGTTAGGATGATATATGGGACTGTCTTTGGATGGTTTTGATTAGGAACTGTCCCAATTTCCCAGAGTTATACTGTGTTTGCAAGCAGTGGATGGATTGAGGAGTGTCTAGAGTCCTATCACAAGTTCTACAATATTTACATTTTTTGTGCGAGGCTGAGCTGTGGGATGAACCGCGCCTAATATTATGATTCTTCCCCTGTGTTTCAGTTGCTGTTTGCTAAAATAGGCTTATCATTCTGATCTTGCTCTTAGGTAGAACTAATTAAACATAAAAATGAACTAATAAAGACAGGTAAATCAAATATGATTTGTTTGTTGGTGCATTATCTATTACATTCTGTTTCCTTATTATGTGTGCTCTAGAAAATTGATTTTAGAAGTTATTGTCTTTGGTGTGACAAATTCTTTTGGCTATCTGCCCTTAAAGGAAACCTCCCCCCTCAGATACAGTTACACTGTTATATATCATCAATTTGTGATGTTTTATTGTATTCCAGGAGTTATTTTGTGATGAATGTTGCAATTTGCTTTTTTGGTGAACCCTCTTTCCCTCAACCTGCCTCGTCCACTTCTATTTCTGTTAGTGATTTCCTTCCTACATGTCCAAAACGCAGTATGTCTTGTGGCTGCATTGCATTCTGGTCTATTGAGGCTGCTGTTGGGGAAGAAAGGATCTGTCTCTTCTACAGTGGATGTCTCTATGTGTGATTGCTGAACTGACACCAAAACCAAATCAACGCTTGCTGTTGAAAATAAATAGTTGATCAAACACCATTGAAGCTGCAGGAAATATGTCAACATGACATTGTGTCTATGTTTGGCCTGTTACCCATGGGAACAAGAAACATACACCGCCAAAAAACTAAATGGGAGCAGAAATGCAAGGTACATCGCCAATAGTTGATTTTTGGTGTAGTTTAGGGTGGCTTTTTCCTTTAAGATACCAATGTACAAACACAATGTGGAGCAGCCTATGCTTTGCTTTGTAAAGCTCTATTTAGGCTTTGCAAATTTTATAGAATTAAATTTCAGAGTTAACTAAAAAATAAAACAAATATGCATGCACACAAATGAAAAGCATAGTGAAATAAAGCTATTGAGAAGGCCTATGGGGTTTGGAGTAGCCAAGCCTTGACCTTAACCCTTAACTTTAAGGGTAAGAGAGTTTGAACCTATGCTTTGAACATCTGCAAGGCTGAAGGCCAGGTGCCATCTTCGAATCAGTGAAAGCTCTTTATGAAAGGAAAAAGTGACCTTTCTTGTGTTAAGAAAAGTCAAACCTTGAGCCCGACCCTTACCCTTGTTGAGCAAAATCTGTCTCCATAGCACTGTGTCGACATGCAGTCACAGACCAGCTCCAGCTCGTCTGGAGCCTCCTCTCTGTTGCGCCACAGAGAAAAGCTGTGCTGTTGAAAGTGCACAATTTTATCTGTGCTTTTTTTTTTTTGTGGCATTTTATGCTTTATTGAGAGAGAGACAGGAAGGTATGGGAGAGAGAGAGAGGGGAGGACATGCAGCAAATGTCCGCGGGCTGGATTCGAACTGGGGTCACTGCGGGAAGGACTGAGCCTTAAATGGTACGCGCTCTACTTGGTGAGCCACCGGGGCGCCCCTTATCTGTGCTTTTAATTAAGAGTGCAACTGATGTCATTGCTAAAAGATTGCTGAGCTGTAAGATTATATAATGTCTAGAGGAGAAGCTTTGTTTTCACATGGGGAACATAAATGGCAAAGTGGAAGGTGTGACAAACTTGAACAAAGGAAGGTTGAGCAAAGTTGAGTCGGGTGGCTATTCTTAAAACTTTACCCTTTGCACACCTTATCTAATCCTTTAAAAGGCAGCTAGCAAACAATCCCACTTTGAGACTGAGAATGATGGATTCTGTAATCAATTCTGTGTCAATGTTTGAATGTTTTTACCATGTTTTACATTGTGTTCAGAATCAGTGCCACCAGTGATGCCTTCAGGCTGCAACCCCTAAGCAAACAACTGAAAACACAGTTGTGTTGCCACACAACTGTGTGGCAACACAGCAGCGTAACATACACATATCTGTGTTAAGAGGTATATAAGTGTTTCTCAGAGGCGAATCTGCTCTGCAAACAGAAGGAATCTCATTGGTTGACTCAATGAACGAGCTAAAGAACCACTGCAAAAATATAAATGGCAATGATTTCTTTTTTCATTCATTCATGACCATGGCATTCATGATCCCTAGATAGCTGTAGGTTAGTGTGGTTAGTTTGAATGTAACCTAGATAACCTTGTTTGGCTAGATCACATTTTTTCAGTTATTAACAAAAGTGAACTAAGCACCCTTAGTTTTTTCACTGGCCGTCTGTCTAATGTTAATTCATCTGAAAAACTATGTTTCTTGGCTCTGCCTCCGAGAAAGATTTGCATAACTAAATCCCCAATAGCGTGCTGCACATGTAAGCCACATAAGCTTTAACTGAGACTCGGATGACACAAACAGACACACAGCCACACAGACACATGCACACACAACACCCCATCACACCTCCATGAACTTAATCCACTTCAGCGCCTCAGCCAGCCTACAGCGTGGCAACACATCATGCCGGTGCCAAGTTACTATCAATATAGACACATCGCTCACTGTGCAGGAACACAGACACAAACAGATTTCAGGCAGCTAGGCAAACCTGTAGCTACTGCATAACCTGGAACAAGGGATGGATGGGATTCAACAACTGACTCATCCACTGTTGGGGCTTATGAACGGCATTATGACACACTGGGGACTGTTGATGGAAGATAGCTTGTTCTAACATAAAGAAAAGTCAGGGAGCAAACTTTGGAAGGGCACTGGATTTGACTGCGGCACACAATCAAAGCAGGGTGTGTGTGATATACAGAATGTAACTGGGCTTTGCTGGACTCCAGGGTCAAGGAAACTGGCAGTCGGTCAACAAGCTGAGGTACAACGCAACCTAAGTAGAGGCTTGCTGTCTATGGTCGACACAATAGGAAAATATATATCAATGCTGCGTAAAAAACGGTTGGGCCCCCTTGCCAAAAACATCAGCACTCTATTGAAAGTGCTGAGGGACTAACATGAGCCAAGTGTACGCAACACATTAATGCATTAATAAAACAAACCAATGCCATGATCTGAAATGCTAATGACGTTGCATAAACCGGCTCCAGTGTAGCTGCACACTACGAATCCACAGCAGCTGTTATTTGTAAAAGTCACTGGGCATTTGGGAGTGCCTGGAAAAACTACTGTGGGGCCGAATGTTTGCCAGATGCTGGGTGGGTCTGGATCAACCAGTAGGATGCAGCCACTAGACTTCCACTTAGACCACAGCTCAGGCTATGTGGAAATACAGCATCTGGCCATTAATAACTGGATACAATGGGGTGCAGTGGAAACAACCCCATCGTGTTTGTGAATGCTTCGATGCATTTCCCCCCACGTTTCAACTGCAATCTCAGTGCATCTTTTCAAAAACTAAAACCAAACTACATAAACCGTCTGCGCTTATAGAGGCAACATGCGTGCTCCAACTTGCCTGATGGTGAAAATGCATACAGTTGTGCCATTGTTGCGATCACTCTGGGGTAGAGCGGCAGCTACAGTATGATGTCACCTCAACAAGTACAAGGGATGACAATGTTACCTGCGGCAGCTCATAATCCTGACATGTTGACTTTGGAAGGAGAGGAGAAAAACATCTATGGCAACGTCTATCTTCTCTCTCCCCCTCTCGCTCCTCTGTCCATCTATTTCTTTTCCTCATGTTAATGCAGCTGTCGAGCTACAAGATGGGTTTGTGCAGGAAATGTAATGCAATACGGTGACAGGATGAGAGAAGTTTGACATTTTTCCTACATGTTCTGCATATATAAGATATATACAAGTCCACAGAGTGTGCAAAGATAGTGATGTCTTACAAATGCAAAATGCCGCATTATTCATCCTTGCCATAGTTTTTTTTTAATAGAAATGCAAAGCGAGTGGAGAAGTTTAAAGAGCACAACTGCAGTAGCGAGGTAAGGGAAGAAAAGAGCATATTTCTTCCCAAAGCTGGCTTCTGCGCTCAGTGTGTTGCAATAATGATGACGTACTACAATATTCAGCAAAATCCTTTAACAATGAGAGCTTTCTTTAACAGGGAAAAGCTTGAGTCACTCGGCCCACGGTGTTTGCACAGTCCCAATTGGACTGTATACCACTCCTTTTCAAAGTTCTTGGGGTGTGTTTGTAAGTAAGTGTTTGTAAGTACTGTGAGCAACAGGGCTTTGTATTTTTAGATAACTGGCCCTCCTTCTGGGGGATCCCTGGCATGCTTAAGCCAGATGGCATACACCCTACTGGGTTGGGTGCCCTCACTTTGTCTAGGAACATGGATAGGTGCTTGAGACTGGCTTGACACTCCCCCGTAAGGCATGCTGGGTCGCAGGCTGTTAGACAGCCTGCTAGGCCTTCACCTAGAGCGGGTTTGGAGTCTGTTAGCCCAGATAGCCTAGTCTATCCAATCGTGACTGTGTCCCGCCCTCGCCGTGCCACCAAGTGTCATTACCGAGCCAAACATGCTCAGCATAACCTTAACCTTAACCTTATTTATATTGAGCCTTCTGGCAGCAGCATTGCCTCTACTTCACACTGTACTACGTTTTCTCAGATCAGCACCGTATCCCTTCCTCGTCTTGTGTACCGTCGTCGTCGCCCGCCTCCCCAAACAAAGTGTAGCTACGTAATTCAGATTAAACCTAATCGCAATGTTGAGCGTGCCAAAACGATTAGCAACG
>OMOV01099092.1:0-10308 GCA_900312565.1 Beryx splendens | reverse complement strand
GCTTCCCCCCCTCCCTCCCCTACGGTCTCGGACTTCTCAGCCTCTTGTACTCGTTTCCCAGTACTATTACTTCTCCAAAGAACACGATCTGTGGATCTTCAGTGGCTTTCCTCTTTACTCCCGGTGCCCTTGAAATTTGCTCTTGCATGGATTGAATACATGCATCAGGTCCCGTCACACAAATTGCACAGTGCCCCCCCCCCCTCCTTGTCCCATGAGCTAAGCTTCCCCACTCATGATCTCTCCCTACATCTGCCAGTCAGTCCTAAGGGGGAAATGACAGACACGGCCCAGCAAGCCTCACAATGACAGCTGCATGGTGATTTGTCTGCCCAGTCACCCCTATGCTCCCGCCCCCATGTCACTTTTAGCCAACCTGTGGTCAGTAGAACATGTGGGATGGTGCAACATTTGGCATAGAGGAGGGGGTGGGGTTTTGGGGCAGATATTTAATTTGTAGGTCAAATGTAGAGGCTGACGTTGGGGGTCCCAAATGTATTGAGGTGGCTCAATACCTTCACAGTGTCATCACTGTCTGCTTTTTGGCTTTGATCCTTAAAGTTATTGTATATTGCATGCATGTATTGAAAAGTTGTATAAATTATAGGCTATAAGTATTTACAGCACTAACAGACAATATGTGAAGGATTTGCACGTGCACTACATGTGCCTTGGTCCTTTAGGATGAAAAACCTGTGTAAAAGAAGAGCAAGAACGAATGAAAACTAGGTTAGTACTAGTCATGTTTGCCAGCTATGCGTGTCTTGGCAAATGAAAATATAACAATGTAAAATAAGATAATAGTTCACTACTTAAAAGCTAATGTTATATACAGCTAATGTTAAAACACATAGCAAGGCCCACTTGCCCATTGCTGTGGTGTTATTGCATTGTAAACACACCGCACCACAAAAACACCACAGTATCTGAACTGTAGAGAAATGGGAAGTAAGAAAAAGGCAATCTTCCAATGCGCAACCTGAGTGAAAAAGCTGCAACAGGAACAGTAAGTTGGAGGACATCAGCTGGCTTATAAAGTTACTCCCACAGACATTTCAGACATGCTCAGGACCAAGCCTGGAAATGTAAAACGCATCGGTTCCTGTGCACCAGATTTTTCCTGGGAAAGACCTACACTGGATATTTACAGCAGCAAATGTAAAAGGTTTCTTGAACTCTGTATGGGTTGAATCACTATTATGTTATATCAATCAGTGATAGAGTAGCAGACATCTATTCATATGAAAATATACTCACACTTTAATGAGATTTGAAAACATCACTCCTCTCAGAACCTACATGGAGTAATATAGATCTTTGTTTAATGGCTGCATTTAAAATGTGTATGTAGCTACACAAGTTGTTCATGCAGTACAACACAAGATGGCAGTAAAATGCTATTTCAAAAGGACCATATTTAGATCGGTATGAAATATGAATCATAGAAAATGTTTTTGATAATCCATACATTACCAGTCAAAAGTCCAATTTTTTTTTGAAATTTTTTAAAACTGTTTTCCATGTTTTAGAAAAATAGTAATGACATCAAAACTATGAAATAAAACAAATGGAATTATGCAGTGACCACAAACGTGAAGAAATCCAATCTTATATTTTAGATTTTTTAAAGTAGCCGCCATTTGCCTTGATGGAAAGGCAAAGGCTTTGGAAAGAAATTCATACATAGGATCAACTTCACTATTTATATTTGTCTAAGAAACTCATTTCAAGCATTTAAGCAGAAGCCTTTAGATCAAAATGGCTTTAAGAGAATGATCCAGTCAGGTTTGTCAAAACGTTTGACTGGTAGTGTGTTTATGAAAGTAAAACTACACTGGTTCAATATTTCACCACAACATTAAAAACCAGATTCTTGTTGGGGTGTTGTAATTTAGTCTTGAAGAAACTTGAGAAACAGGCTAGACTACAATTTCCTCTAAATCAGTCATGAATGGGCAAAGAGTGGGGATTTAACCTTTCACAACAGCACCATTTTGAAGTATTTTATTTTTTTTCAATTAAGTTAACATTAAGCAATCATTCCTTGGTATACAAATGGTTGAAATCAAGATATAGTTGCATATGATACATACAAGCAAAACGTTGCAACAAGTAAACAAAATATAATAGAACTCATATTTCTCATCAACCTTCTTGATTTAAGCACTATGTTAATAGAGCCAAGTTATGTTTTGCCTGGATCCAGACCACTGTATTACTCATTTTTGTTTTCATTCTGCCTGCTTGTCACCATATCTAGGGCTTTTAATTTTGTGCTTTAGGGACCTAGCCAAGATTTCCTCTGATGAGTGTACAGTCACTGAGTTTTTGATTTGACTCACAATGTGTGGGCTGGATTGTGGCCTATACTAAGATACTAATGCTCTAAGGCTCTTAAGAGTGAAGCAGCTGTCAACTTGTTTCTACTAGTAGTATTGCACAGGAACCATCCACACTGAAATCTGAATCGGTTCAGGGAAATTGGTTGAGGGATTCAATCACTGATGAATTTCATTTACAGAAAATTATTTTATTTTGCTGACATCAGGAAAGCAGACCCAACGTTGAACCAGACCGCAAACCGAATGAAAACAAAAACCAGCATTTCAGACAGTCAGATCCAAGCAAACTTATCTTACTGTTTGGTTTCTGAATTGTACTGCTTAAATTAACGTTAAAATGTATTCAACTACGTTTAGCAATATTCAAGATTTAAATAGAATTGAGTTAGCCTGCATATTTTACTAAAGGCAATTTTGGGGTTTACAACAAATGCATTTTCTTTCCTATCCAAACCTACTTAGTTTCTGCACTTGGAAAGTGAGGAGTCATCACTGTTGTCAAAGGAGTTGCCTGTAAGTGTAAACTTTTACATCTTAGAGAATTTTTAACGACCAGGATCCTGTTTCCCAGATTCACTGTTGCTAAACCGCCATGAGGAGCATCTTCATGACATCAAAGATTTGAATCCTGTTCTTTGTGTTTTTTTTTATGATCCTTTTGACTATTGCAGTATTCCTCTTTAAAGAAAATGCAAGTTGTCCTAGAGCATATCACATCCAACATCACAATGATTCAACTAGTGCAGGAATGCACAACTAACAGCAAAATGCAGAAGCATCCGCTACATATACAAAAATGATGATTGGTTCCTGTATGAGAATGTCAACTTATCCTGATAGCCAAAACGTTTCATAGCATAATGAACCAAAGGGGTGTGTGTCTTCCCAGTTAAACCTTTGCTTTGGCTAAATATCATACTGTGCTTTTGATGAAGCACATGGTCCTATGAATGCTTCGAGAAACGGTGGTCAGTGTTTTTGTCCAAATGATTAAAACTGCAGCCATTTACTCCTGTGACAACAATAATGTCTTCCACTTTTCCTATTTTCTGTGTGAAATAATCAGTCATTTTGGCTAACCCATTCAACTATGTACAAAGAAGTATTTACAAATCTTAAAGAGTATACAGTATAAGGTAGGTTTCATGAAGAATTGCAAATTACTGAAACAGTAGAGGTTTGATTAGTATACCTGAGTTAGCGACAGGACGTGATATTTTACAAAAATAACATGCAAATAGATTAGAATGAACTCAATCATACACCTGAGTTAAGTATTATGCAATTTCAATCAGGAAGACTACTTATCATTCACTCATTCATGCTTTCTCTTTACCCAATCAGAGTCAGTGAACACTTTCCCTCTTTTTCCAGAGATCCAATCAGAGTTAACCATCACTTGCCTCTCTTTTTCAAAGAGCCAATCGTCTAAGTGACGGGAGTACACTCACTGAACACTTTATTAGGAACACCTTACTAATACAGGGTAGGTATCAGCTTTCAGCTCAGTGTCAACTGGCTACCAAAGTGCCGTCCGCCTCCAGGTTGGACGTGTTGCATTCTGGGATGCTTTTCTGCTCACCACAGTTGTAAAGACATGCTCCGGAGAACTCCCCAGGGGGACATCCTAATTCCTTCGTCTATCCCGGATGTACTCCTAAATATAAATTCACAATGGGAGGAGTTCCTCCATGGAGCTTACGCCAAAGTTTACATCTTGTTTCATGGCGTGAATAAAGTTTTTAATTCAAGCATTCATCCTAGTCTCTCCTGATGGAAATACACACATACACGCACACACACACACACACTTATGTCCCTTTGGTGATCTCACACGAACGTGGATGTGATTTCCGATGACAATGACGACCTGCTTGGTCTTGTCACTGATGTTCTCTCGAGAATGCCCGCCTTCCTCAGCACCTGCGCCAACCTCCTCCTGAACTTCTCCCCCACGAAGGCATACAGCACCGGGTTGACACAACTGTGGAGCAAGCCCAGACTCTGGGTGGCAAACATGGCCTGATCCACTGCATTTCTCGCCGGGCACTTGTACGGCACTATCTTCGATCTGAAGATTGTATCTGCCATCACTGCCAGGTGGTACGGCGTCCAACAAAGCAGGAAGGCAATGACCACGGCCACAATCACTCTCATGGCTCGTTGCCGCTGGAACCCCCCACGGGTGTGAAGAAGGCGTTTGATGGTCACTCCATAACAGGTCAGCATGATGACCAAGGGGATAACAAAGCCAAGGGTGTGGCGAAGGACTCTGGTAGCCAGTCGCCACTCGTCAGCGCTGCTGGGATCGAACTGTACAGAACACTCACTCTGATTAGGTTTGCTAGAAGGGCGGGAAGAATTGAACAGCCCCGGCAGAGACAGAAGTCCTCCCGCAAACCAAACAACACCACAAACTCCCCAGCTGACTAGCTGTCGGTTAGCCTTGCGTGCCTCCATTGCGCGCACGATCACCAGGTAGCGGTCCACGCTGATGCAAGTCAGAAAGAGAATGCTAGTGTAGAAGCTAAGCTCTTGGAGGATGCTGACTATTTTACACATGCTGTCTCCGAACACCCAGCCCAGCGTAACAGAGGTGGCCCAGAAAGGGAGGGTAATTGCAAGCAAGATGTCAGCCACTGCCAGGTGGAGGAGGTAGAGGTCAGAAGGTGACATTGCCTGCCTGGTAAAGCCAATCACTAGCCCCACTACTAGGTTTCCAGGGATCGCCAGCAGGAAGATGAGGACATAAAACACAGAGACAGCAACTGTCACTGCATCTGAGATGGACAACATGTCACAGGGCTGCGTTGTGGGGTCATAGGTGAACTCCTCATTATAAGTGAAGTTGAGCTCATCATAAATCTCCTCAAAGTTATCAAAGATAAAAGCAGAGGTGTTTGGATCTGAAAAAGAAAGTTGAAAGAAAACTTTAGTCATACAAAGGACGGATGGAAAGACTATAAATCCGTTTGCATTGATTAAAGCTACACTAAACATTTTTTTTCGACCACTAGAGGGTGACAGCAACCGCAACACATTTTGTTAACACACACAGCAAAACTACTGGGTGACTGTAGTCCTTAAGGACAAACCGAGCATAAAGGCTAATGGCTAAAGTAAACGTACCAATGGAGAAATGTCGGAACGTCATCTCGCTAAAGGTTACGTCCCATAATGACAAATGAAGAGGTAGGTAGCAAGTTTACTAGTTGAAATCATTTACTCGCTCGCTCCATGGATTCCGCCAGTATCAGAATGTTTTTCAGGGAGGGGAGGAGACCTCCGCTTTCAAACTGCGAGCGAGGAGGCGAACTAGTTTTTTAAAAAAAGGAAAAGCTACGACTCGGGCCGAATTTGACAACGAGCTTTAGGAAAGAGGTGAAAACAAAAACACAGCTGGCCTGCATGTGTGGGTAATTGCTTATATCATTACATCTGATGGAAATCTCCACATAGCACACATTATTTTCAGGATTGGTTCCACAGGGTCTGAAATCACTTATTGCAGGTTTAATTGCAAAACGTATTTATTAAGTGGTTAGATTTGATACACTGATAAGGAAATCTGCATGTCAACTATGGCACAGCACAAATGTATTTTTCAACACAACAAAATTGTGTCAATGTATTATTAACTATGCTATGTTGAGTAGTAACACAGATGTGAGCTGAGAATGACTCCTGGTTCAAGAGTGCACAGCATGCTATTTGTTTTGCAACAGAAGAGCAGCCAAGAACTGCTGTGGCTTGAAATGAGAGTTTGGCATTTTGAACGTTTTTTCACACACTCAGAATGTGAAATACAACAGTATATGTATCATGGGATAGCGTTCTCTACTCCACGGCCCATAAAGAACACTAGGAGCTACTCTGTTTTATTTCCAGTTCATGACAATTGACTGTGGCTTCATTTGCACTCCTTTTATGATCATATGTAAAGTCAATTTTTATTTTCTCAAGATACATGACAAACATATTCCTTATTGGAAATAAATATTTGTGCTTGCTTATAATTAACCAATATCTTTCATTTTAACTATTTTCAAAGAAAAAAAATATTTGACTACATAAGATTAACTACACTTCTAACATGTTTCATACCATATTTCATCACAATAAATATTACTTTTTTAAACAAAAAAATCCCTGTTTACTCAACTACCAGAATGTATAATACACTTCTCAATAAAGTATGATTGATTATCTTAAGGACTATGAATAGTTAAATTACCAATCTAGTATGAATAAATTAAAATGAGATAAATAAATGAACATAACTTGTAGCTCTGAGAGTGAAGAAACTCACCAGTCATCTTGGTGTCTTGTCTCGCAGCAGGCAGCAAGTATGTCACAAGGACACCAGGAACGAGCATTATATTTCTCTACACCCCTCCCCTCAGCCCATACTTTCCTGTTTGCAGTATGCAACTTAAACCTGAGTCCAGGATGTTGTCGGGATGTTAACATTAATTATGGGTCTGACTTGCTATAGGTATGCCTACATGTTACTGGTAAAGATGTATTGGCTATAGACTGTTGAAGAGTAGTACTAGAAGAATTTGGAAAGTGAGGGTATTTTATTCCAAACCCTACACACATTTCAAGCAAATTTATTACAGCTTCCAAATTTGAGTTCGAAGATATTTAGCTACCATATACTGTCAATCTTTATATCAAGAGTCTTAGCCTTTTGGGGTCACCTTTCCATGTTTTGGATGTATTATTTTACAATAATTTTGTATCTTTAAACCTGTTTTGGTAATATTTTTCATTTGCAGCTGTCATACACTCAATCCTTGTGTCAAGGTCAAGTTTCGATTTCCAATACCATGCTTTGGATTTCTGTAGAGGGTGATAGTTTTCTTACCTCTCGGTTAAACTATCTTGAATAATATTTTTATATTTGTCCATTTTTAATATTTTATCTTCTTCCTGGTGAATACCAAAACTGTTCAGAAACTCTGTTCTTAAGTCTGGGTATAACAGCAATTTTGGCTGTGCCACTGTTTTGTTTTGCAGTACAGAATTGTAGTCTCAATATTCATAAACCACAATGTTTCCTTATAAATAACCCAAGCCACATTACTTGAAACGTCAGTGTCATGAGATGTGGCGGTGCTGCCACACAAACAGCAAAAGTGAAACTGAAACCATTGGTACATGCCATGAAAAAATCTGCACTTTGCCCCTGCTGTCCAGCTTTGCAAATCTCACATCCCATCATTTGCTGGTATTTGAAGGTATACCATCATTTGTTGCTTCCATTCATTTTTTAACTACAAAACTATTTTTGAAGGTGAATGCCTGGTATGAATGTCTGATTTAAAAAGAGAGAGTCCACAATGTACATCAGCTGAAGACGGCAACAGGCTGAAAACTCTAGGCCTCTAGGCTGCATGCCTTGTAGGGAAAGACAGTAAGCTGTATGATCTGAATGGTCCTGGATTTCTGATTGAAAAAAACTGTTATTTAACCCAGTGTTGTTGAGGAAGTTCCCAGCTCATGACATGCACATCTGTTGACACATGAGTCTCTAGCATCACACTTCCTACCACACTTCTCTTATGTTCCAACTTCCAGTGTCACAAGTAGTGACTTTACCATAAAGGTCAGCAGGGTTATATGAGCAGTTGATGAAAACTTGCCCTGTAGGACTGTGAGATTAAATGATAAAATACAGGGCTTCCACTGAAATCTCATGTACTGTAGGAGTGATGATTGGGGTAATTTCAAGGTGCTTGTGAATACTGCTGTAATAATTGTAACAAACAGAGCAGCATCTCTAAACAGGACTATGCTTCTTGGAGGTTTAGATGGAAATTTGCCCAAATATTATTTTAATTGTAGATTTTATATAGCAGTGGTGGTGCATCACTACTCAATATGTTGTCCTACTGTTGTACCCATATGACATGGCACTTTTCAACCTATGTTTAAGACCTGAATGGGGCCAAAAGTCTTTACCTCACCTTATCAAAATCAGAGAAAATGATTCCACCCTTTTATTTCCCAAGAGCAGATAGAGCTGATATCTAGACTACTTCTACTCCTTTGACACCCATAAGCATGGTACTAATCTCAGTTAATTTGCATACTTCTTACCCTCTTGGATACATTTACAAGAAGCAAGGGTTAGTGCGTCAAAATTGAAATGGGGCAACATGAACACCCATGAATACACACTATAAACTCATGTCTCGGTGCTTGGTGCAACAAAGGATATGGAGCAATGTGGGCTTTTGTTGTTTGCAATGCATCCTTTCAAAATGGGGATACCAGATGCAAACAAAATTCTTCTTTCAACACAGGGAAAGTATACATGCGTCATTGTGTTGATTTCTGATTAAATGTGAGAAAGGTAGCTGGGTGGATTTGGCAGACGTGCATTTCCACAGGTTTTTTCACTTCTCTATTGAGGCACAGCGAACGTCAGTGTTTGAGTGAAGACCTGCCAGACCAATCTGGTTTAACGAAGCAAGCCTAATGACCACACATCAACTCAAGCAACATGCCAAAACCTACCCATGACACACTGCTCAACTGGTGTATAACTGAGGTGCTATATCTAGCAAGGAAAATCCACACTGCAGCTCCCTTTTGCTGCTTCCTTGGCACCACAAAGCGATGTTTCAAGCACACTGCTCTCCTTCAGACTGCTTCAGTGTGCTCAGAACATCACTTACTTTGTGGTGCCAATAAAGCAACAAAAGGGAGCTATGTCTGCAGAATGTCCTTGCTATAGTACTACTTGCGTGTCCAGCACCTGCCTTCAATGGTTCCAGGATGTGTGTGACCATCCTATATTGTTTGTACTTAACTGAGGTACCTACAAAAGTAATGCCACTGTAGTTCATATTTGTCAGCTATAGATGGTGCTATACAATAAAAAATATCACATCATTGAGATTTTTTCTTTGAGAGGTTGAACTATGGTACTGTCAATACCTGTGGCTAGAAAGTCTTGGGGTCTGTGCTTCAAAATATTAAAGATGTCTAGAGTGCTGCAGGGATGACATGTTTTTGTAGGCCAACCTGGAAATTAGCATTGCCCTGGTTCCCTCGTCTCGAAGTCAGTGGGTTTTTTGAATGGGTTTTTGGTTAGATGCCTGAAATAAGGTCTGTGGTTAACAAAGGTTTATGATACTTAGAGGTTTTGTTCTGCGAGATAATTGATTTTTGGAGCGCTTCAAAAACCATGAAAGTGGTGTTCATTTGTGAAGATCATCTCACTGAACAAAACCTGTAAGTATCATTAACTTTTGTTAACCACAGACCTTATTTCAGGCATCTAACCAAAAACCCATTAAAAAAACCCATGACTGAGACAAGGGAACCGGGAGTGTTAACTCATTTCCGGGTTTTAGGACTCATTCCTGCAGCAATCTATTAATATTGCCAGGAAAGGCTTAAAGACTGCCAGCACTTCACTGATCTGCATTAACACCCCATTACACTGTAAGGCTAAGGCACTTTGTGATATTTTGTTTTAAGTGCTACATAACTAACTTCACATCACCACACAGATTGTATTGCACTAACACAGCATTGTTTTTGTGTGCCTCCAATAGCTTAAAAAGGGAAATGATCTTTGGCTCCGGAACAGTGCATGACCAGTGAGTTGATAATTGTCAAGGTTTCATGACCTTCTGGTGGAATAGGATGCTTGAACAACGGCTTCAAGTGTAAATTGACTATCAAAAAGACTACAGAAATTCCCATGTGGCAGCAAATTATTGTAAAATTTATTTTGTGAACGCCTTTGCCAGTATTTAAGTGGTCCCACCTTCATGAAGGTACAACTGATGGAAAAGAAAAAAAAAGTCTCATGAAAACCGATCGGATCCAATTCTACTCTACTCGTTAAAAATTCAAAACTATCACCTTTCCTTTCACAGAGTCACTTCTGATACGATTTGGTTAAGAGAGGGAAGACCCTTTGGAGAGTTTCGCTTGTGCATTACGC